>JAQIXG010003588.1:0-14498 GCA_034700105.1 Oconnorella tubifera | reverse complement strand
GGGGAAATGTCCTACACTCGAGATTTGATGGAGAGAGAGGAGTAATGAATTATTTTTATAATTTGGTTATAAATGATTAGGGACTGAAAAATTGACTTTATTAAAAATTTATTGTTTTATTAATTACTTGATTGTTAAAATAGTTGCGTTGTGCTGTTGTTGACTTGCTTTCTTTAACATCTTTCTTTTAAACATATTTGTAATGAAAATTTAACATTTAAATATATTTGCTTTGTAATGCAAAATCATTATTTCTATATTTGTGCCATGTCATGTATTAGAAGTTCACACTATTTAAGAGGGGAGGGATTATGGAGCAGGGGGGAAGGGTTACTAAAAATATTTTCAAAAGGCTAAAAAATATATGTGATTTTATGAACCAGAGATTTATGAACGAGATTTTAGGCATCTTGTCCATAAAGCAATTTTAAGACATTTTTCATGAAATCTGTCAGATCTATTATAATTATTATGTAATTGGTATGTTTAGAATCCAATTAATCAAAACTGAAGAAAATATACAATAAAAAAATCTTTAGAAAAATTTGATTGACCTTATTTTTTCAAATATTTTTAAGAACCATGCTCTTTCAAATATTATAATAATTAGCACCCCACCCCCCCAGACTCCCTTAGTACCGGTATTATAATAAAGATTTTCAATAAAATCTTGTATCATTAGTAAGCTAGTCTAGAAAAAGGATAAGAACGTCTACGTTCAAGTGTCATAAAGTGTAATAAGATAGCAATGACAAAAGGGCATTTTAATTGTAAATAACTTGAAGTCTTAAATATCGTTTTTACACTCTATTTCCTTCTTTAAGTTTTGCAAGTCATTACATTGTAGAACAGTATGGAACTTTGTAGAAAATGTCTGAATATATTCTGTAATTAAACAAATTTTAATATAAACGTTCAAATTATATACACAACTTTCAAACAACTTGTCACGGATTACCCCAATTTTGTCTTCAATGTCTAATTATATATATTAATATATATATGCTTAATAAACTTTCATTATAACATTAATCCTAACGTATAATCCCAAAATAACCCTAATATTACAGGTATCTTTCTTTATGTTGATTCAGTATTTATTAATTACTGTGTGCTGTTGCGAAATTGTTCTACTTATAACTATTGTATTCTAGTATTTAGAACTATTGCAATTCTGTCAGCTGAATTTTTATTTGTAAAACTTGTTGGAACTATTGTTTAAACTAGAACTGTTTTTGACTTGTGTGTAGGTAATGAGCGTGATGCGTCTAACAGGGACTTACTGGATAAACTTGGCATCAGTCATATACTCAACGTGACGTCACAGATCCCTCTTCACTTCGAGTCAGATGGAGTGACTTACAAGAGATTACCAGCGTCAGACAGTGGCAGTCAGAATCTTAAACAGTACTTTGAGGATGCAATCGCTTTTATCGGTAATTAGCGCCCCTTTACAAATCGACCCCGACTGTTAATTTTTAGGGTTAGGGTTAGGAACTTAGGATGAAGGTTAGGGTTATAATTGGAGTTAGTGTTAGTGTTTGGGTTAAGTTTAGGGTTGGTTAGGATCTTGGTTAATTAATGAATTGATGCGGGGCCGTTTTGTCGGGTTGAGGTAATCGGGACCGTTTTGACAGGGGTACAGTATTTGCTAGTATTTTAAAACTGATTGCTTTATTTCAAGCTTTACTATAAAAATACTTTATGTTGGTAATTAGTTTTCTTGTGCGGTTATACATATATATTGTGGTGGGTGTTAGGCGTTCACACATCATTTTATCAAGTTTTATATGTCATTTAATATCCCTGACGTAATATTAAGCAATAAATAAACTCTTGATGATAATTTATTATTTATATTTGATACTGAAATGCATGCATGCATGTTATATTTGTGTTTCATACTGTTTTGCATTCACAGTATGATGTTAAAGACTATTATTATGTTCTGTGCACAAAATTAAAATAAAATGTCTTTGAATATATAAATTTTATATTAAAAGTTGAGATATTATTACACTGGTGCGTTCAAGTTTGTTTTAAAATAAATTAGGATACTACATTTGTATTACATTGTATTGCATATAGGATTTTGTATTACATAGTTGAGCCTTCAGGTTATGAATATTGTGTAACTCAGTGATTGATCTTTTTTCCACAGCTGTTCATCATTTTTACTCTTTCTCCAGCTTGCATAGTGAAGGTTACCTCATTTCAGATTTATTATATAGCATATATCATCCGGATCCTTCTGTATATTAAAATAAAACTTTTCTCCAGAATGCCAACAGCTTGATATATGGATCTGCTAGTGTGAAGTCATTTTTAACAAAAAAATCGCTAGAATAATTTGTATAATTATTATTAGAATATTTGTATGCATTGTTGTTGTATTAAGACACAATTAATTAATTAGTTGGGGGAACATTTTTTATCAATTAATCATATTTCCTATAACTATAATTTGCTGCTGTATGTCACTTGTATTAAAATCTGCTCAACTTGTTACAAATTAATTACGGTAAAATTTCAATACTGAAGATTGCTTTTAAATTACATTAAATTGTCAATTTCAATCTGATGAAATATTAATATATTAACTTACTTACCTCAAATTGAAATATAGCATTCTAAAGCAGTGAATTACAACATTTTATTTCAATGTTCATCTATGAGTGAGTTTATTAAATTGTAATATCTACTGGATACAATGATTTTAGTTTTGTTTGACTAATTTAAAAATCATTTATAATTATACAGTCTGAAAGTTATTTACATTTGAATGTATAATATTTAATTGGATGCGTTTTGCCAAGTGTACTTTCTCCAATATATATTTCTCTTTCTCTAATCATTCATTCTTGAGTTACTAATTCAAACAATGAATAATGCATGGGGAGATTTTACCCATAGTTTTACAATGAGTGAGCAAAGTTTTATACAAAGTAATTAAACACTGTTGATATCAGTCTACGAGTATTCTGAAATTAAGAATAAACGGCAAAGCATTATGAATTTGGCAGCTTTAGGCCATAGCAGTTTCTTTCAATGTTAAATTGATCCGCATTGCTAACGGTCGCTATGTTTAAGAAAGTGTTCAAATAATTTTCAATTGATTTACATTATCAACGAACTAATGAATTTATTATACGGAGAAGTTTTTTAATTTAGGTAATTTTTGAAGAATTTATTTGTGTGTCTGCATGTTACAATGCTTGTCACATTGCAATAATATTTTTGCAGCTATTAATATATTTTGTAATCTGTTAAAAATTAATTCTATTTGTGTTGATCGGCTTCAAAATTACTATTATAGAGACAATACGTATCTTGGAAATACCATTTTTCTAGTGTAGTTTTTTTTTATTTGAAAAGAGAGAAAGTTACGTATACCTTGTATACCTTATACCGGTGCTTAGAAACATAGTATGTTATGCTTTAAACTTTATGCAATTTGAAGTGTATAAAATCAGATTTTTAAACATAATTACTGTATATTAAGGTCATCAGTGTATTAACTTCATTGACACCTACCATAGATACAGTATTTAAGAGTGCTTTAAGATTCATGATTTTTTAGATCTGCATTTGGTCAATATTTGGTATTTTGATCGTTTGAGATTATTTTTAAAAATTACAACTTGTTTTGAATGAAGAAAAATGGTTTTATATTGTATAACAAAGTCTTCTCATAGTTTGATCTTTAAGTTTAAAATAAATAAGCAAATATTGAACAGATAAATTTCACTCCACTTTTTGCACGTTTCATATACTAATAGCTTAATTATGTATTTGATAAGAATTCGACTGCATGTTAATAAAAAAAATAGTATTTTAGAGAAAATATTATGGAAAAATGATTTGCCCTTTTATTGATTTTGCAAAAAGGTCAGTTGTTGTTTAGTTTCTATAGGTTCAGTTCATTGCAAGAGCGAGTGTGTGCAAATGTGAATTTTCATCCAATCGAAACATTAAAAACATTAAGTTTTGAATGATTTTATGATAAAAATTGTAAGATCATTTTTATTCCTAAAGTTGACCTAGAATCTTAAAATTGGTCTGAAATTTTAACTCAATTTACCTATTTTGAAGTGATGAACTTTCTCGCATATACGGATAACACAGCTCAAAAATATAACGCATTTTTTAATTTAAAACGCCTACCGTTGTTTGCACAAAGATGCCCTGTTGTAATATTTTTATTTATCATGTATAAACTTGCAGCTAAATATAAGACACATAATACCTGTGTGTAATTACTGCATGAACTCAACGGCTCATAGCTGGAGCTCGATAGCTGAGGCTTTTTATTGTATTTTTATAATGTTGCTCATTAATGCAGTACTGAAGTCTATTATACATGTAGCAGTTTTTTTTCAACTTATGTGGGGTACATTCATTATTATTTTTAGATTGCCAAATGTAGTATTAATGCTTCACAATTAGATTTCAATTCAATAATGCATTTTTAATCATTAATTATAGGGAAGAATAGATTCTTTTATAGATATAATAATATAGGTATCATCTTGCAGTAGATTTATTACTATTTGTTACCATTTGGTTCTTTTTAGCAAATCCTTAATTTCAAATAAATGTATGACAGTTTTTAAAATTTCAGTATCTAACTCTCAAAAATTACCAAATTATTCAAAGTACAGTATTATTATTTAAATTCAATAATACTACATATTAACACTGCACTGTATTTCTAGCGAAATAACAGTTCATTTAGCCATTGTTTACAATATTTCACTGCAAAGATTTTAGCAGCATCTGTATCCTCTTTGCTCGTTTATTATTGGTGTAGATGAAATTCCGAATCCAGCATATGTGGATAGCAGTGCAATGCGTCATAAGCCTAAAGGCAAGAGTCAAAACTGACTGATTTGTACTGGTGGTGGTATAAAAAATCTACCATGGAACTCCAATTACAAGACTTGATCTCTTTTCAGAACTTGTAAAAGTTTCAAGGTTCATGCATGTAGAATTTTGTCCCAGTTTTAAAATTAATATTTAACACGGTTCAATTGTTATGCTGCAGTAAATTAAAAATTACTAAAGTAAAATTGTCTCTCCAGTCATATAGTTGCACTGATATATTTTGAAAAAGAGTTCTCTTTTTTGGCAAAACAATTTAAAAGAATCCGAATGTTGATGACAGGTTGATGAAAAGAGGTGTTAGTTTGGGGTTGCATGTACAGAATATATATTTATATATTTGGTTTATACAATTTCTGTAATTTTAGTAACTCTAACATTTTTGAAATGCTTGAATGAAGAAGAATTCCAGGTTTTACTTGTAAATATTGAATTCTAAGTGAAAAATTCTATTGTTGTTTTTTGTTACAAAAATCTCGATTCTGGTCTAAATTTTTATGGAAGCTTTAGTCTTTCTAATAAAGATCAAGATTGTAATATATTTAAAAATGAAATCCTTCAAAGCATGACGTGTTTTAGTTGTAACTGCTGTAGAGAATCTGAACGTTTTATCAGTGATTGAAGCTGTCAGCACTTGCAGCAACAAATACCAAAGAAATGCTTTCAGCATGAGTAACTATGTATTACTTTAGTGTTTTTATCTCTGTTCCGGATACGTTGAGCTGTTTGCTTATCAAATGGTTCCTAGTGATCCAATTCCTTATAAAAATAAACTTAGTTTTTTCGGTTGAATTATTGACTGAAGGTTTAATTTCTAAGCATTTGTACTTTATTTCAGTTATAAATATTACAAGTCTTTATTATGAAAGTGAATCCAAGCTTTTTGTAAGTTCTATATTTGCAGTATTATAACTGCCATATTTTTGCAAATATCAATAGTATTTTTTTACACGCCTTTCCTGTGAATATTGTCATCAAGTTATGAGAATATTTACTGTTAACTTTGATGTAATTTTGATGCTATAATTACGGAACATTAATTATGCACATTTTCTTAATTTTCACAGTTTTGAATACTTTTCCCTGATATATAAAGCTTGTATAATTTGAGTGATTTTCTTCCTTAATACATTGATTAACTTAACAGCAGGCATTATCAATTCTTAATATGTCCATGTGTCTGTTCCGATACGAATCACATTTAAATCAATATTTTCTATCTTTCTATTTCTCTATTTATTTGTTTCTATACATTCAGACGAGGCATCAAGCAAGGGAGAAAAGGTCCTCATTCACTGTCAGGCCGGTGTGTCCCGTTCTGCCACCATCGCTATCGCGTACGTCATGCTACGTCAGTCAATGGGTATGTTGGACGCTTTTCGCTTTGTCAAGTCACGTCGCTCGATCGTTGCCCCTAACTTTAACTTCATGGGACAACTTCTAGAGTTTGAGTCGCTGCTCGAAAGCGGAGAAATAAAACGAACGGATAATTCTCCAACGATAATGCTGGGAAATATAGAATGGCGAAACAGTTGAAGAGAAATGTTAAATAAGTTGAAGAAAGTTAATTTTTAAGTTTAAAGTTTTGTATTTGTCAGGTTTCAGGGTTTATATAATATTCTTTAGTTTGTGCAGGATTTGATTTTAGTTGTAATTGGAAGAATTGACTGAAATAATTTCATTTGTTATTGTTGCTTCAAAAAGCTTGATGAAAGTATCATTGTTTTACAGCCTTTGTCTAAAACTTTCTTTATTTTGAATTTACTGATAAAGTGTTAACATTCATTCTTATTTCTGATTAGTTTCATTGATTAAAATTGCTATAAAATTATATTATTATAATCAGTGATATATTTAACAGTGTTTGCGTAATAGCTTATGTGATTGTTAAAGTACTCAATGAAAGTTATATTGACATGAATATATCTTTCGATATGATCTTTATTTGATTGATATACTACATTAATACGATAAAATACAGGTGTAGTTGTGTCAGTAACAGTAAAATGTTATGTTAGTATTTATGTTATTAAAAGACTGTAGACTCCAGATATAATTAACCAATTGCAATAAGGTTAATTATTATAAATTGCTTTTTGCTTAGTAGATTATAAATTTAATAATAATAATGCTTCGCGATATAAAATTGTCATTAAGAAAATTAGCTTAATGTACTTGTTACTAATTAATAATTCAACTATATGTTTAACTACCATTCTCATATGTAATGGTCTTTTATTAATATCCTGTTTATATTATAAATTATGTAGACATGAATAAACGCTAAATTAATTCTTTTATTTAATCACAGAACTATAATAATTATTACTCGTTTCAATTATTGCAGTACACTGATGCATTAAACAAGGAATTAATAATTTGCTACAGTCAGAACTTAACTATAAATTAAGTTCTGTTAATTTAAAGTTAATGACAAGTTAATTACAAGTTAGTAAAAAAAGGTTGTCCTGATCTTAAAAGTTTCGACTGTTTCCTGCCATCCTGCAATCATAATATTTCGATAAAGATCAATTTGTATTTCTTAATTATCTTATTTTCATTTTTTTCAGAACACAAAGTTTAGATTATTTATTTTAAATGTACTGTTATCTTTGAAAGATGTGCCACATTGACGTTGAATATACTTTAAACATGCTTAATGAACATTATTTATATACTTTTACCTTACTCTTTGTATGAAGAGACTGTAATTTGTAACCAAGCAAGGCTTCTCTGTTGAAAACTGCAACTTGAAAAAAAGTTGAAAAGAAAAGCATTGAGCAGAAAGAGGAAGAATCAGATTATTACAGAAACGTCCAGTGATAGTTTCATACTTTTGGCTAGTTAATCTGTAACACTAATGCAATATTATTTAAGCGACTGACTGTAATGGTCATGTTATATTTGACATTTCCGTGTCATGATTGCAAGGAGTTATGACTATGTACAGAATTTTAGACGTTGCTGCTTTTGATGAAATTTGTCTGCATCAACTTTTGATATAATGGTGATGCTGCATTTATTTGACAAGAAGCTTTGCCTGGCGTTCATTGAGCATGTTTTAGTTTCATCTATTTACAAATATATTTAGTTCTCTGATAATTTAATTTAAAACACATTTTAATCTTTAGCTTTATATTATGATTGATATCACACTGTAATGAACCAGTTACAGTATCTGTTGTTGTTTTTTGTCAAAAGATTGCAATTTTTAATATTGTTTGAAGCAAATTTCAGACACCTTTTTCTTCAATTTATTATTAAATTAAATTATTTATTTAAATTACAGACCCTTTATTGTTTCTTCAGTTAGTATCAGACTACTGTTAGATATGGACTGATTGTTTGATTATTATAACTAATACATCTGTGTGTACACAATTATAATTACTAAAGCATTGTTTATCGTGTTATATTCTGTACTGGTGGTCCATCATAAATCAGACAGGATTTCTATGGCCACGAAAGCAAGATCACAAAATCAAATATTTGTATCCTTTCATGTTACTGATGTAACATAGGCGAAAGAGCAAATAGATACAGATCGCTTAGTAGGGTTATTTTTAACCTTAAAACCAATTTTTGGGGGTTGTCATTTTGTAACCCCTAAGGTTAATTTTTTTTTGGGGGGGGTCATTTTGTAATCCTTAAGGTCAGTTTGGGGTGCGGGTCATAAATTGCAGAAATTTAACATCAAAGAAATATAACTAGATCAGTCGATGTCATTGTTAAAGATTTAGCTCTTTCTTTTTGTTTTTAATTTACAATAATTTTTATGCAAGGAAAACAAATTGAAACTCCCAGAAACTGGACTATAAAATGATTACCGGTATAATCCTATTGAATCAGGTTAAAAAGGTGTGTGATTGAACTTAATATGATTGAACTTAATATTAAATCGAGTTATTAAGTTCAATATTATTTTAATTGAAATGTCGTCAGCAACGCACAGGTTAAATTAATTATAATAAATCGCGAGGCTATAAAACTTTAACAGCGATTCAAATTCAATGTGATTATAATCTAAAATGATTTATAATTAAAATACTCAGACAGAAATAAAATACAGATTCATATTATTATCAGTTAAAAATCTGCTAATATTGTTTATTTTTTTAAATTAATGACAGATTTTGTCAATAATAGTCTCTATTAATAATTGAAACATTGATAGGCCTACTTATAATCTATGCATAGGGTTGAAAGCGCAGGTTATAGAATATTTCTGTGTTATATTTTATGTTGTGTTCGTAAATAATTGAAATTCAAAGCAACAAAATTAAAAATTAAATGAAAAATTAAACTGATACATAACTTTAGAATTTATAGACAGACACTTTTAACATAAATACACTAACCGTTTATCAAAAAACCTAATTTTAGCGCAAATTCTGGTTTAAATCTGAAATAAGCACTTAGTACTGCACAATGACAGTGTTCATACGTAAATTCGACCTAAAGACATGAAATAATTTTAAACGTTCACATTGAAAATTGACTCAATACTAAAACTAGTATTGAGTAGTAAGCTCTTATTAGTAGGCTTAATTTGTAGGGTTAGAATTCGGGTTAGCTTTGTGATCTGAGTTAGGGTTAACTACATAAGATTATGATTTGGGCTAGCCGTGTGATTTTTCACAGTCCCTAAAATTTACAAATAGGAGTCCGCTAAAAAGTGCAATTATCATCAAATTGGCTTGAAGCCTTTTAATTCTATTAAATGTATTAACAAAGAAAACATTTATAGTGTAGTCAAAGCAGCAATCTGAGATACGCCTCACAAGATATCTCTCAGAGATATTAGATAAATAAAAATATCAAATAAATTGATAAATATCTTTGCTTCTCAAAAACCGGTCATTAATTAACAAAGGCAAAATTTGATCACTAATTACAACATTGAAATTAGCATATAATGTTAATTTCGATTAAAACAAAAACCAACAATGAAGCACAAACATCAGGAAAAATACCAAAAAGCTATAAATACACGATATTTAATACAAAGTAAAAAATCTACATAATCAAGTCAACAATTTCAAGAACAATCCGGATTTAGACATTAGTAATAATAATTCTCTGAAGCTGTTCGTTATAAGTCAACTTTCCAATTTCCTAACATGTAATGATTCCCAGTATAACACAGAAGTGGAAGTTACACTAAAGTTCTATTAATGATAAAATTCAATATTTGCTAATATGAAGTTTTTAGACTCAATACCTAATGACAACAAAACTTGTAACAACCGAAAAGTTTTTATAACAAGTTTGCCAATGAGAATAAGGGTGTTGAAAATCGCAATTGGTAAATGTAGATACATTTTTATACCTAGAGTATAAAAATTTATATGCATTTCATACACATTTGTGATTTTTTTAAGTAGCACAATTTAAGTTAGTAATATTTACCGACATACAGTCAATCTGCAGAGATATACGTAAGTAAAAAACATTTGTAAGTATATCCAAAACTAAATAATTAATTCTTGGTATTGTTACTATCATAGTTATTAATATACTGTATATATATATTTATAATTATTTTGTATTATTTGATATTTATCGTATTCTAAATACAATTTTTTACTACCAAATTTAATTTTTAGTCATCACAAAAATTTATAAAGTAAAAGAACACACTATCATTGCTAACATAACTGTAAACTATTTTGAACTGCATATACTTTGATATATGATACTTCCTGCAACATTCCATTATTTTAACAGATATACTGTACACATATATTGTTTCTGATACCTTATCGTATAAACAACCAATTATAAACTACACATCTACACATTGCACTAATTCTGAATACATTGAAACATCAAGTCATATAAAACTAAACGCTTCAGAGAGAGAGAGAGCACCATGTAGGTCATTTGCATGATATATATACTGAGATTTGATAACAGATTACGATCAAAGAAAAACAAAGTTGAATTTCTTAAAGTCAGATTCAGCAATAAAATCAAGAATAATCGAGCATACTGCAAGATATAAGACATTCGAATTACATCGTTTGCTTGCTATCATTAATGGATGATCATAGAGAGCTTAGAATGAAAATTTAAGTAGCATTTTCGTAACACTGAAACAAGGCATTCTATTCATTGTGCTTAATAGAATGATGTCACATAGAATTACAAGTCCAGACTTAATTAACACTTTAATAGCTGTGTTCCAGTCTTGTAATTTGAATCAGCAGTAAAACAAGTTTCTGATGTTGAAACTAATTTTAGATAGAAAACATGTTTGTGAAATCAAACTCTAGCTCAGTATGCTCAGTTTTGGGATCATTTTGTTTATAGTAAGTAAAGTAATGTCAAAACAAATAATAAGAACACAAAAATGATAAAATAAGAGGATGAAATATGGATAAATTTGTAAAATGAATTGTAGCTAGTTAAGGTATTGGTTTATATAGAAGCGTTGTAATGTATTTCTTGCGATATCGATGCGTTGTACTCAGCACCATTACACCGTCCTAACAAACAAATAAAATAAATAGAACACTACAAAAATAAATAAAGAAAAAAGAACCAATGTACTACACGAAAATATATAAAACAAAAAACTAACTGTTAGTATTATTAGAAAAAAAAGTAAGACAGACTATGCGGATTACTTATGAAACTTCACATTGCTCGTAATCTTACTTAATGAAGCAATGATATGTAGCAACAAAATAGCCTATAAACTATAGCATAATATATGCGTAATACTGATAGGTACACAAATATAAGAAGTACAATCTTTAGCTTCGTTAAATCACTAAATGACTAAATAAGACTACTCGAGTACAAAATGATAAATCTAAATGAGATCACTAAATGAAAAAATGCGACAAACCTTTATAGAAAGAGCGTAGAGATGATTTAACATGACATGACTTGGCTCTGGCAACAGAGAGGGCTCACACTGAACAAAGAACAGAAACAAACAGATTTAGAAAAAAGTAAAAGAATGTATCAATTTTATTGTCCTAATTAACTCTATTTATTAGTTTAAAAAGCTAATATGACAGAATACAATATTGCGTTACTTGTAAATGAAGCCAAATACAAAAATTAAATAACCACGATTATTTGATCTCATAAAAAATTAATAACAACCAATTAAATCATGTTTATATAAAGTGTATGTGAAAACCAGACATTATCAAGTCAATGATTAGTGTATCAAACCCACATTTGAATATATTCCCTAACCCCCACCCCATGGTCATCTACCTGCTTGTAATAATATAACAGTTGTGACATTCATACAACTCTACCGCTATCGCATAGAAATCTGTTGCAAATTTATTAGTTTCATACATTCATTCATAAATATTCAGACAAAGCAAACCAACATTATTTGATTCAACAAAGATGAAAGTTTTTGGTACAACTAACATGTAGAGGGACTTCTTGATTGAGTATAACTTGCAGGAGATGACCTGGTAGAATGGGGGGACCATTGCGTCTAACATGGTCGTGTTTAGGAGGAACAACCTGTGCGTAGTCACCGGGCGGAGAGCTAGAGCGATCTAAGTCATAGAGAAATTAGATTTAATATATCTAAAAGCAAAGATTGCGTAGTGATGAAATGGATTTTGTACTTGGTTGCAATAATTACTATATGTTTGTAGCTTAAAGTAACATCAGAATAAACAATCATTTAGTGAAAAGTTGTAAACAGGGCATTCAGAAGAGACGAACGGGCAGACAGACAGGCAGACAGAGTGATAGACAAACAGCATGGACACAAGGCATGGACACAAGTATCTACCTTGATTTAGAATTTTAAATTCTAAATCAAGAAAAACCCAACTGTAATTATTAACAAACAACAGTCAATTTCATTTAAATTAAAAGTCTGGATTACTGTATCAAATGAATGATGTCTCAGATGCAATTGGTATTTATAAAATAAACAATTTTCACTGTTTAAAAGCTGTAAAAATAAATATTTAAATTGAGTTTTGGAGCAGATGGGAGAAGGAATAACTAACCCACAACTCTAAAAAGTTGAGATGTACCTATATTGCTACAAATTACTCACTGCTTGGTTTCAATAAGTAAGTGCCATCTCTATGTCCTGTATCTGAACTGTCGATTCCCAAGGCTTCAAAAACCTCAAAATCAGACGACTTCACTTCAATCATATTATTCTCCGTACCAAATGAATTGGAAACTTTATCCTACGAGAAGAAACATTTAGAACTTTATTATTTGGAACATAAAAACAAAGCAAGATTTGAATTAGAACAATTTTAAAGTTATAATCAAACACTAAAACGATACTGACAGAGATACAACTTGGATATGTAAAATTTTAGATATGTTTCTATAGACAGAATGTGCTATGTAGATATCATTTAGATAATACAAGAGCATTACAAGTTTTTTTACAAGCTTTTTTTAACATTATTGAAATTTAAAAATATACATTAATTACGCTCTATTAACTATTAATTGGGCACAAAAATGTCAAAGATTAATACAATTGAAAATAAAAACTAAAAATAGTAAATTATGTCTTTTTAATAGAGAATTTTTGACATAAAAATATCTTTAAAGCTTTTGCACTGTTACAAGAATGATTAGTTTAACAATTAAAGTATTAATTAAATTTAACGACTCATTAACGACTAGTGCTTCAACTCTATATATACTTATATATTATGCATGCAGCAAATGAATTAACAATTAACCATGAAGCATATTAATACAGATACATCTAAGCATATAAATACAGTGACGGAGAAACAAACATTCACAGCTATATCAATACTTCATACTTTATTCAAGAACTGTAATAGGATTATAAAACGCTAGTGCTACTTAGAATAAGCTTATATGCAAACAAGTCAAGTATTTACAATCTAAGACAGAAAGAGAAAAAAGTGGGATGGGTGTATGTACATAATTTTTCTGCTTTATTATTTCAATCATAGGGGTATTATATATACTATATTCTCTTATACAATATAGTTCATAACTTCATATCATCTTATTATTACGTAAAACATATAACAGAAATTAAAAATTAGAAAACTAGAATGAATTCATTATATTATATTCATAATTAAAAATAATATTCAAGAATTAAATACTGCATTAATTCATTGTTTTATATTATCTTTAATTCGTCATTATATTATATCAACTTTATATTTTATTCAAATCACTTTTATCTAACTAATAATTTTTCTACCTTGATTTGATTTAATAAAACACAATCTTCAGTGTTAATTATTAAAAGCAAGCATATGCTAATTCTAATGCAATTCTGATTATGTCTATTTCATTTAGAAACAAAACTGATTCAACATTTTATATTATACTCGCTTGATCACTCTATAGAAAATTACTTAATTAGCTGTGTCAAAACTTTAGTATGCACCTACTTGATTTATTCACACTTAATACACAACACAAAAAAAAAGAAAATCGTTTAGATTGAATTTAATCATAAAAAGAAGGAACGTAATAAAATCATCTACTTAGATACTATAAGATTAATGCAACACAAACAGACTATTGCAATTAATTAATTAGCAATTTAAGAGACATTTATTAGGTCCAGTTCTAAAATATATCAGTAATTTAAAAAAAAAAATTACATTAAA
>JAQIXG010003587.1:0-14504 GCA_034700105.1 Oconnorella tubifera | reverse complement strand
CCATCTCATATTTCTATAAGCTTAAATTATCAAATCCTTTTCATCTCTTTCTATCTCTTTCTATCTCTATCCCCCCTCTCTCTATCTCTCTCTATGTCTCTACATATCTCTCTCTTTATCTCTCTATCTCACCCACACACTATCTCTCTCTATATCTCTATCTCTCTATTAGACTCTCTCCCCCTCTCGATACTGATTGTAGCGTATTATTCTCGCGAAATTAGTTTCGCACGCCCGGCTTTGATGCGACCTCGCTCTCTCTCCCCCTCCCCTCGGTCCGTCGTCAGTCGATGCAGAGACTCGGTTGCGATAATGCGATCTCATCGAGATGAGCGACGTTGACTTGCATCAAACGAAGGCAAAAATATGTATCGAATGGGAGAGGGGAGGAGTGCAAAGGGCAATTTTCACCTTACTAAATTTATCTAGAGTGTATTTATCGTTAAAAAATGTCTCCATAGAGTGTTTTTAAGGAGTTAGAATTTCATACGTTTATTCATGTAGCCAATATATGTGTTCGTTGCTTAATGTTACTCAAGAACAGAAAATCTGATTAATGATATGTTGCAAATGTATAGTGAGATAAACAGTACACTTAGAATTTTCCTTAAAAAGAAAATATAACAAATTTTAAAAAATTTAAAAAGCGAGGCAAAGGGAAAAAGGAAAAAAAATAAATGAAAGAAATAAATAAGAAAAGACGGCAAGAAAACTAAAAGAAAAAATAAAAGGAAATAAAGAAAGAAAAACAAAAAGAAAAAAAGAAATATAGAAAGAAAGAAAAGAAGGAAAGAAATGTGAGAGAGTCCGTGATATAAATAACGAGAAAAAAAATTAGAAGAAATGTAATGAAGCAGAAAAGAGATCTCGAGACGATGCACAAGTTTAAATCTTTTCCAATTAACTCTAGTAATGTTCTGAAAGAATGTAGTTAATTAGGGATTTAGGTATTAAATGAAATCACATTCATATTACAGACTGTATCGATTAGGGTCGAATTATTTTCATTTTTATAAATAATACTTTGAAGTAATTATATTTCAGTGATTTCTAGTAATGGATAAAGCGTCAAATAATATTTTGCACACGTTTCAAGAATATTTTGCATAATAATTAGTATTTTGACTAATTGTATGGAATATTTCAATGCTTTGCTTCACCCTTTAACAATTTGCTCAATTTCAGATACGAGACTTTTGCTACAATTATATCTATGTGTTCAATTTTGTGTTCATTTATGTTAATAATTATACATAGAAACTAACCTTCGCTTGCTTTCTTGTCTTCATTAAATGAAACATAAAATAAAATAAAAATGAATTAGATTATACTGCAGAGAAATATTAAATATTATTAGATTTCTAATAATATTTTGCTTTTGCAAAAAAGCGTTTGCTTTTTTGGTCTAAATTTGATTTAAATTTCTTGATTGATAAAGATTCTAAATTATAAACATTCATACATTTATTTCATCGTATAAACATGTGCATATACAAGTAATTGTACATTTTTTTATGATACTGTCATATCCTTTATTTTAACCAACTTTCATACTTGATACCTGGCTCTCATATTTATAGAGTTTATTTTCAGAGTCACAGTATTTTTATTATCGATTAGACCAGCGGTTCTCAACCTGTGGATCGCGACCCCAACTGGGATCGTCTGACAATTTGCCAGGGGTTGCCTGAGACCTTCTGAGAATTCATTTTTTAAACTAAAAACGTGTTGTTTGTGTAATGTACATGCTAGTGTGCAATGTACATTGCACAATACGCACTTAAAATGTAAATTAAACATTTTATTCCTTTACAAATTAATTTTTACAAATATTGAACAAAGAATATATCAAATTGCTGTGTTGGGGTCGCCACAACTTGGTAAATGTTATCAAGGGGTCACAGTATCAGAAAGGTTGCTAACCGCAGGATAAGACACATCATTACATATTGTTAAATTATAATATTACAAAATTCAGAATTTTTCTATTACAGAACTTATCAGACTTCAATAATAAAAACACGCTCAAAATGTTTGCAAAAATCAATTACATTAATACCAGTAGTATGTCTAGTGACTAAATTATAAATTTAATTAATTCTATTACAGATTAACGCAAACGAAACAAAATGGAAGAATAAAAATTTAATAACATTATACAGAAAATGATCTACAATTATTAAATTATTCTAATACTATGGTTTTTGTCAAATATGTGTTTCTAGCTCGATCGTTTACTTCTCTTATTATGTATTAAATTCAGAATTATAATACATACGATTGTGTTGATTTATATTAAATATTTAAACGTTTTTATTTGCTACCTTTTTAAAATAAATATTTTTTCTATAAAAAGAACAAAAAAATCTGCATTTGTAAATAAATATTCGTATATATTAACTATCTGATCACATAAAAAAAATGTTATTTATTGAAATTGTTGCAGAAAAAACTATATATTAACACATGTTGCAAAAATGTTAACAACTATAACATGTTGTTATAGTTGTATTTATTCTTTTCCTTTTTATTTGTTTATTATGTTATTTCTACACTTGGTGTGAATAAAATCTTACCTTTCTTGATCATAGACGAATGTTGCCCGTTTGAAAGCAGCGGCTGATGCTGCTGCATAAAGGGCGGCGTCTCTAGCCCCCCGAGGCCCCCTATCATCGACGAGGGGTCTCGCCCACCGGGCCCCGTCGCGTACCAGGGATTGTTCCGCTGCCAGGGGCCGCTGGAAAAGAGCCCGAACTTATCGTACATGCCTGGGCCCCCGTTGATCGAGAGAGCTGCGGATGCTTTTTGAGTTTCAGATGTTAGGTTCCGTAGAACTCGATTAATTGAAGAAACCTGGTAAATGATAATACAACTAATTATTTACGTGTTTATTTATTTGTTTGTTTATTTATTTGTTAATGTATTTATGTTATAAATGCAAAAAATATGTATTGATATTGCAGAAATTGCTGATAGATTCTTTAGTTTTAAATAAGAATTTCAGTTATTTTTCATGTATTAGAGAAAGAAAGTACAGTCAAGTTTGTTTGAACTCAAATCTCAATATTTAATTTAACTGTTGAATTATAAACGTTGATTCTAGTATGAAAATCAATCGGATTTAATATATAATACGTGGAAAACATATTAAAATACTAACTCTTGTATAATACGTGGAAAGCATATTAAAATACTAACTCTTTAATTCATTAAAATTAGTTGAAAAAACAACCAAACGAATAGAACATTTTATTTTAAATATGCGCTTGTCTGCTCTTATTTTTTTCTCTCTTTTTTCTCTATTTCTTGTTTTCTTTATATTGTCTTTCTCATTTTCTTTTTGTATCTCTTTCTTTTTTTCTCTCTCTCTCTCTCTCTTTTGTTTTTTTTTCTTTCGTTCTCGTAATATTTATGACTCTGGATCTTAAACCTTGCGTCAAAGCTTCCTTAGACATCGCTTTCAAAATTAATGAGATTTCAAAGTATATTTATTGTAATTGGGTTGGGATTTTTAGATCTACTGTGTAGTTAATCTACCTTTTTTTAGACTTTTTTGCATATCCCTCACCGCTTGAAAGCTCTACGAAACCATGAAAAATCTTTTTCCGAACATCGCTGTCAGCTCACCGAGGCTCGTTAGCGGATACCTAATTCAATAAAGCGCCGATTTGCTCCTCCCCCCCCCCCTTCCCTCCCCGGTCCCCCGCCCCCTCCCCTCTCCCCGTACTCCCCCAACCTACATTCGCGCGCAATTCGATTGCGCATGCTCGCAACCTCATCATAATCAATGATAACGAAGACTTACGAGTCAGTCAGTGATTGAAAGCAGTCTGATTTGAATGAGATTTTGGGCGGTTTTATGGAAATTCGGACGAGTCGAGAAAATGCGAAAAAAATTATATAAACAAGATGCGATGTAAAAATGCACGAAGGTTTTGTTATGAATATTTTATTGGGTGTTAAGGATACAATTTGAAACAATGTCGAAATCAATGGAGTTGTGTTTATATTACGAAGAAAAAGAGCATTGGAAAAGAGATGAGAATTTAAAATAATATTTTACTATTTTTGCAGTTTCTTTTTTACTTTCTGTTAATCCTAGTTTTAATGTTACCACATTAAATTATTGACGATAGAAATATGAGCAGTTTTGTAATTTAAGTGCGTCATTTCTGCACATAATCAGATAATTATTTTTGGTTATACAATTTGATATAAATAATAGATAATCATCAATCTGCATATACAGTACTGCAGTTTCTACAGGCCAGTATTTTGAACAACAGCAAAATTACAGGATTAGGGATAATTCTACTACAGCGTTTACAATCAATAGGTCTAATATTATTAGCGTATATATTTAAGACTTATCGCCTTAAAAAAAGGTAGCAAACAAAAACAAGATTTAATAAACACAAAGAATAAAAAATTTAAGACAGCATTACGTTCTAGGCCTATACTAATTCTAGTTTCTTAGTAAAATAACGAAAGTAATGCAGCAACAACAGACAAATTTTGGATGTAAAACTAATATAGTTTCAGATAAAAATAAACCCTTCTCATTCATAATTTACTTAAATTGGAAGATTTTTAGTTCAAAATGTGCAAAAAGAGTTGTTAGCATATTTTTTCAGATTTTATTAGGGTCCTATAATACTAGGTAAAAATTAAAATCTTTGTTTTCTAAGAAAAGCACCACAAACAATAGTTATTGTAAGCAAAAATCATATTCTTATATATATATAATGTAGAGCAACAATTTTGATTTAATAAACATTGTAATAATCTTGCTATAGTAATAGATGCTGCAATATTACCAATAAAAGTTGTTATAAAATAGTCCAAAAGTCTACTTTTAAAATAATATGCGGCATCTTGCTTCATCCGTATTGTGCAAAAATGTGTTTAGATCAAAATTTATAATTTTTCATCAAAATGATAAATGTGAATATATTAAAGTGATTATTATTGACAATCTTTTCCAGTATGATCTTACTGTCGGAAAATGACATAAAATTGTTATTTATTTTAATAAATAAATAATAGAATATTGATTTATTTAGTTGACAAAAAAAATTAATTTAATTAATAATATTAATTTATAATTAAATATTAATTTGATAATAATAATATAATTTGAAGCGAACATAGATTTTGAACATAGATTATTGCTCGTCGGTCCATTTTGTAAATTTTCTTTCAGTCTATTTATTATTCTTGCATTCTATTATTCTACAATATCATTGAAATTTCAGTCCCATCGTCTAAAATTAGAAACTCTTAAATTGAACAAAATAATTATTTTCATAAAGTTATTGAAATTTGTTGAAGCAAATTTAGGATAAATAAATTTAGCACCAAAATGTTTTCTTTACAAACTCTCTTGGTAATAACTTATTAAACCTTTTAGCATAGATGTAAAACACTAATCTTTATTACTCTACTTTGTATTGCTCTATAACATAATGACCTTTTACAAGCATCCTTTAAGTTTATATCCTATTCAATATCTACTAAAGATCACCTGTTTGGGCAAAGGTTACCGCATATAACTTCAAACTATGACTTCTCAATCAACCTATCCGTCTCTTCTACTTAGACTCAGTCAACTGAACGTGTAATTGCATTGCTCGGCGCATCTATCTCAACAAACAAAGCTCCTCTTTTGCATTAAATCGTCCGTCCCGTACCCGTGGCGAGCGATTAACACGCTCCCGTGCTCGCTCACACATCCACGATTGTGGTAAGCAAAGTCCCACTGTTTTCTGAAACATTCTCGAACGGTTACTGTGTTTTATCTCGCGATATGCCCGAGGGTTGAATTTCATAGTCCGATAGAGGTATTGTTTGAGAACGGACGGATTGGAGGGTCGGTTTGCTAGGGTACACGGATAGGGACTATTATCACAGCGGGGCAGGCAAGGGGAGGCGGTGAGGGAGAGATGGAAGACTGAGGATGTCATCACGAAGATATAGCGCCTGCTGGGAAATCTTGCATCGATCAACTTAGATGTAGATCATGATACAATATATGATTCTACTTAACTAGCATTGTGTGTTTTATAATATTGTCATTAAAAA
The DNA here is from genome assembly GCA_034700105.1 of Oconnorella tubifera. Classification (NCBI taxonomy): domain Eukaryota; kingdom Metazoa; phylum Annelida; class Clitellata; order Enchytraeida; family Enchytraeidae; genus Oconnorella; species Oconnorella tubifera. Next base: position 8,423 of record JAQIXG010003587.1, on the reverse strand, counting down.
CTTAATAGAGAGAGATAGAACATATATTTTACTTCACTGGTAAAGAATTAATTTTACTTTCACTGGTTAAATTTTACGATAAATTACAATTAATAAAATGTATTGATGCATATTAATTAAATTATTTTTTAATGAATTATATAAGGATGGCTATTTATAAGAGCCATCATGCAGTTTGTTATAATTAAGTATATTTGGTGAATTTATTACTGATGTCCATTATGGTTCCTTTAGTATTTTTATAAACAAAACTTTGAATCATCATCTGAACGATTATATGTTTTCTTTTGTGCCGATGTGACGTTGAGATAATTTACTAATCGAACTTATAGATCTTGTGTTATTGAATTATCATCTGCAAGATTCTAAATACCCGTTTTGTGTTGATGTGACGTTAAGCAACGTAGAACTTGAATAGGAATTTTATAGATTAAGATAGTATAGAACGTCTTTTAACAAAACTTTGTTTACAATGTATTGTCAGAACTTTGTTTTCTAAATCACTGTTACTGCGTCAGTTAATTCATTATTTCAGCTATTTTTTCCTGCACTGATTTTTAATTTTCATAATTATGATGATTTTATTTTATCTCTCTCTATCCAGATATTATTTATATTCTTCATCTATTCCGTGTAATCTCTTCACTACACAAAAACTATTCAACTACTAAACCATTTTTATAAAAAAAACTATTAAACTATGTATTTATTTTCTTTTATTTTATCTAAAAAAATTATTAATCAGTAATAAATGAACTCACGCTGGGAATATTTTCCTGGTTACAGATCTCTTCTGAAAGTAGCCGATCCCTGATCTCCCAGGCAAATATCGAGGGACATTCTCGCTTGTATTGAGCTATTCGTAGTACGACATCTGAGGTGGCGACCCGAGGTTTGCTGCCCCCGATTGTCCGGGGTCGGATTGATCCGCTTTCGTAATAGCGCCCGAGTATCTTACTGACGCAACCGTTAGATACCTACAAGATTATAAACATTATTATTGAACTTATTTAAAAAATCGCAAAAATCAACTATGGTTTTTATTAACGGTACAAAGGAATTAAAGACAGTTGAAACAATAGTTAAAACAAGTGTTTCAAATAAAAGTTCAGTTGACAGAATGTAAATAAGATTGGAAAGTGTCTTGGGAAACTGTCCCAAAAGTTTCCAGAACTGCAACAGCATTTCTCCGTTGCACCGCCAATGCGAGGCGTTGCTTCAGGAAAGAGATTTGTTGTATTGTAAATGTAAAAATAGTAATTAAAGAACTTTTGAATTAAATTAATAAGTTAACACTTTAATTATATTCAGCTATTTAAGAAGGTCTTTTTGAACATAAAATCGTCTTTGTTCAGTGAAAATCATGGGCCTTTAAACAATTGTTCGGTAAAGGTGTGATTGAATGTTTGAAAATAGTGTTATAGAGCATAAACAATAGATCCAGATAGCTTGAAGTTAAATATTAAATTTATCTTTAATATTTCAGTGCTTATTTTAGTTTAAAGCGTTGCGATTAAATAATTTAAAGTAATAAACAAGTAAGTGTTAGCGGCAGCAAAAATCTAACTAAGATTATTGGAATTCAAAAACAAAAGTTACATTTCAACATCATAGAAAATTTACCTGAAGTATACGAGAGATGTCGCAGGGACGCGCGCCGCTGTGCGCGAGCTCAATGATGCGATGCCTGGTCGTGTCGGGCAGGGGACGTCCATTCACGAACATACCACCAAGCTGATTTACACCGCTGTGCCCTATCAAATTAAAAAAAAGTTTTATTCAGTAAAAATCCATTTGAATTTTCAAATCAATGCACGATAACAGTAATACCCTACGTAAAATAACCAAATATGAAAATTAGATCATAAATTGAAGACAACATTTTGATTTTTGAAACACAAAAAAAAAATTTGTTTGCCAAATTCAAGCAGTTTGTAAAATGTTTTTCTGAAAACTTTGGCTCGTGCTATATTGTTTTCTAGAGTTAATCAAAGAACATTAAAAGAGTCATTAATTGTGTTATGACATTATTATGAAAACAGTTTGATTAGTTTCAATTAACTTTAATAATATGTTGCTAAATGATTCTTGTGTTTATTTAAGAATCATCTAGAATCAAATTAAAAATTACGGCTTATCATATATTTTATATATTTCCATCACTTGCATTTGTTTTTGATATTATATTTAAATAACTAAACTTATGTACAGTGTATATGGCTTTTATGATGATAAAAACATAATAAAATGTAACAATAACATTAAAACAGTTAATACTTTATTATTTATCACTTAATTTTGGCTTTATTGTTTTTGTTTTACAATTGCGATAATAATATTCATAAGATTTTCAAAAACCAAGTCAATGGCAATTATATTTTCTCAAATAACGCAGATGTTTTTGTCTGTTGCTGGACTCGGGCTGATTGAATAAAAATTATGACAAATTTTGCTAACGAGAGAAGCGACAGATGTTCGACCGGGTACCCATGGAAGTTATATCATCTTACATGGAAGGAGCCCGACATCGGATTAAGTCAGAAAATCGTTCATCTGGAAGTTTCTCTTGACCCCACACCTGTGTTCTTAGGAGAACTTATTTATTTATTTATTCACTTGTTTAGAATACGTAACTTTTATTGGCAATATAGAAAATATGACATATACAAGATATTAATGTGATAAAAATAGAGTAATAAAACTGTTTAGAAACAGTCTAAACAGTAGTTTAAACAAGTATTGAAAATAATATGTATCTGTCAAAAGTTAAAAACTTTAAAAATGTCAAATTACAAGTATTATGATTTTTTATCCAGTTTTTTACATTAGAGTATACGAAAACATTTTGATTGATTCTATTTGCTATTTTCGGCTATTACGAACAAAACAATTTAATTTTAAAAACAGTAATAATAGTAAATCAACTATGGTAAATTTGAATTTGGAAGAAGATTTTAAAAATAGGCATAATTTGAGATACACTAAACGCGAACAATAATTTCAGTCATTTCAGTATTTTATTTACGCTAGATATTATTTATATATAGACATTTTATTTGTCACAAATCAATGGATAGTCGCTTAGATAACAAACGAAGAAATATAAATCAACTATAAATGTTACAAAATTCAATCAATTTGCATAAAGTAAAAGTTTTATAAAGTAATTAGAAAGAATGATAATTAATAAAATTATATCTAACTTATTAAATTTTACTAAGACATAAGGCAAAGAGGATCAAAATTAATGAATGTCAAACTTTAATGTTAATAACAACGTCGCCTTTCACTAGATAACTGGATAACAATATGTAAAATTATTAACAACATACATTTTAACATTACGCATAAATCGCAAGATGAAAAACTTCAAAAATTAAACAGGAATGCTAGCGCACGACATCACGTCTATCCAGTGTTACCACACACTGGGTTGTCATATGATTCTCTTTAATTATATTCTAGGCACTCCTAGACCAAAGTCCACATTGGGTGTGCTAAAATAAATTGTTCCTTAAACAATTTTTCCCACTTTATAATATCCCGTTGTATAGCTTATTGTATGCTAATATTAATACAGCTTACATATATTCATACACAAATAAGAATTCTAAAAGAACTTTCTATAGTGTGCAACTGTTAATAGCATCAAATTTCGTTAAATTTATATTATATACGATTTCATATAAAAGACATTGTTGCAAATGTTAATTATCGTATTTGATAATTCATAAAAGATTAATGTTTTTATACGTCACTGTTTTATTGTATAATGTGCATGGTATTGCAATGATTTTTATTTGTTTTTATGCAGTGAAGGGATATCACTAGTGTCTTATGACGTGATATTCCTGGATCTGATCTTTTGCTGCTTTATATAGTGTTATTATAAATTTGATCAGTTTCTGAAATAAATAAATAAAATCATTCGACACATTGTGTACATTTCTAAGATAGAGCTATTGGCTGACAAGCACTACAATTTTTTTAATGTAGTTTAAGTATCTCCTATCAAAATGATTGTTTCAAAACTTTTTTAAAATAACAGCAGATTCGGGTCTGTATTTCACAAACTTTTGCTCTTTTTTTCTCCATTGATTTCATTTATTAACTTTACAATTGATCAAAAATATAAGTAGAAGTTGGCTTTATTTGTGACTAAATACACACCGTGATCCATAGCTATTACGGATGTCGTAAATAATAATTAACTTAGAATACTCCAGAAGTAATCTTTTTGTGATTAAATATAAAATATAAATTAAAATATTTCTGGATGTTATATTATGGGAAAGCTCATTCTGACGCACTGTGGTTAATTTCTTTACTCAACACTAATCAACGGAGCAAAACCCTTAACCCTCATTCTGTTCTAAACAAGGATCTCTTATCACCGATCACACTCGCAAAACAAAGGTGTTGTCCACGGAGTCTGTAATTAGATCAAAGAGAATGTTTAGGGTTAGCAGACGTTAGGAAATCGTGCCGCGTTTGAGACGAGCAAACAGGTGGGGTAATAGGGTGTAATGAGAGGTACTTATGGACAAGTGTTCAACTGGATTATTGATCAAATATTAGAGAAGAATGAACGTGCTTTAATAAGTACTGGGGGTTGATCACGAAGTTGTTAGCACTTCGGGGCAGCATGCGATGATGTTGTAAAGTGAACCGTGTTGAGCAAACAGAACAAAAATGCTTGCAATTATCATCTTAAATTTAAAATTAACATTGGTTAGTGTTTAGAAGTATGAAACAAGCCCATCTCTAAACGTTATTTCAATTTAACTTGCATTGCCTTCAATGTATATGAAATACATAACATGCAGAGGTTTCTGCTTGATCGAATCAAAATTGACGATATTATAATCTATTAAATACATTAAATAAAAACAAATGCGTAATCATTGAGTGCGCTTATTATATTTTCAACAGGTTTAGAGAAAAATCGCAGATTAATTCAGCAAATAATTCATCATATTAATTTTTAATCTGAATAAAGATTTTCATAATTATATCTTGCTAACAACACTGGTGATCATTTTGAATAATATTGGACGACGGATTTTTCATATATTTTGCGATAATTTAAAAATTAAAGTTTGAAAGCTATTTCATATAATAACTCTATATTGACCTTTTAATTGGACAAAAACTATAACATTTGTCACGTCCAATGTAATGTTTAAATTTACATTAATATATCTGTGTACTTAAGATAATATATATTAACAAGTATTGCTTAATCACTTATTATATATTACTTTTCTAATCACTGTGTGGATATTTTCTGTTTTTATATTTGCAGTCTATATATTTTTCATTATAATATTCAATAAATTCATTCTAACTAAAAATCTTTCCAGGGTATAATTTAATATCAACAAATAGGGCGCTCCTTTTCAATAACGCGTTCCTTCGACTCTATCCGAAATCAAGCAGATAATTGGTCTTTGCTGATTATTTCAAATGGAGTCCGATGCTCGTCAGTCGAGCTCCGGAACTAAGCTGTCATATTGTCCGGCTGTAATTGCGCTTATCAAGCTGCAAGCGTTCCATTTTCAATTCCCCTAATCGAGTGGGTTATATTAAAATTATGTCAATCACGAAGAATAATAATGTTGGTAAAACGTATAGATTAAGAGAGCTTTATAATATGTTAATAATGTAGACTATTATGGGGATTGTTTAAATTTCCCCTAGAGGCTGTTTTCATTAATGGTGATGATTGGATAAAGGAGTGAAAACAATTATCAAATGACACTTTAGATTGAATTGAAAGTATAATAGATGCAGAATATATAAAGAAGTAGTCAGCGTTGATAATTTAACACTAAAAGTATTTTTTTCGATTTAACTTACGCATTATATAAAGCTGGATTACGATATCAATCATTTTAAACTGTTTTCAAACATTTTTATTTACTTTTGATGCTGAAACTCCACGATATTTTTCGAAATTATCATTATGCGACGATATTTGCCGAAATTGCCAAAACGTAACAATAATCTACCAAAATTCTTAATATGCGACAATGATATTTTTCTAAATTAAAAATTAATATTTGCTAAAATTGCCAAAAAAGATGATGACATTTGCAAACTTGCCAAAAACGTCAAGAGATTCAAATGCCGTCGCGTTCTTACAAATGTTGCCACATGGCCAAAACGCTACGAATCTAACAAGCATTGCAGACTGCGACGATATTGACCAACATTAGTAGAACAAGACGATCGTCGATATATGGCCAGCATTGCCAGAATGCGACGATATTTACCAACATTACCAGAATGCGACGATATTGGCCAACATTGTCAAATCTCGACGACTAACTTGACGATAAATTGCCAGCAGCCTTCAGACAGGAGTGTCAGTTAATCGGATTAATGGATACGGGAGGAATAACACGACCGTACGATAATCTATTCTCGTCGTCGTCATAATCTCGGCTCATCGTTCGGCGTGAAGCGTCTGCGCGGAATAGGTGATGAGCGGCGGTCAATGGACGGCCAGGGGGAGCGAGGGGTCCAAAGCCTTCTTCCCCTCCATGAAATTTATTTTTACTTTTTACTAAGAAAGTTAGTTATGTTTAATCAATTCGATTATATTAATTAATTTGGATCAATTTGGTTCATTTGAGAAGAGACGAAAGTACGAGATTTGTAATCTGGAGGTCTGATTTCAATTCCAGGGATTGATTTTTATATCGCTAATTTGCTGCGCCCTTTATATTTAAACTACGTGCACGTAGTTTAAATTCGGAGGTATACGCTTTGCACGTCATTCATATAGTTTAAGGTATTCAAGATATTAAACAGATTGGATTATTTTTTTTAATTGAATTTAAAAGATTACTACATATGATTCAGTGTCAAAAATGCGATGCCTGATTTATAATATGCTTACTTTTTTCACAAAAGGGAAAGAAAAAATGACGGTTAAAGATGTTTTATAACGTATTTACATTGCGTAAACATCAGTTTTAATGACAGTGCAAAAACAGTTAAAGACAGTTTAAACACTATATACAGTAAGTTAATAGTTTGAACAAGCATAGCAAATAAAGAAAAAATTCGCGTGACAAACGCGAATTTTTATATTTATTTATTTGGTTTTACTAATTATTAAACAAATAATATTATGCCTTATGGTTATTTATTACACGGCGGTAGTCTTAAAACTTTTTGTGCTCATCTGCCATCGAAAAGCAATATTTAATAATATAATTGATTATTTTAATTATAAAAATCTTTCGAAGTGTCATTTTAAACCGCCACATTATTCTAAAATCAAATCCTATACTCAACTGATACTTTCATCTATTAAATCATCAACTATTTTTCATAAAATCTCATTATTTGCTACGAAGAAAACTATATTTCTTTATTATCGTCTCCCTAATTTTTTCTCTCAATCCAACCTCGGAGATGAAATCTCGCCAAATCTCTCGGGATCTCGCCGAGATTGAAGCAACGTGTATGTGTCAGCTGAATATCAGTCGAGTCGGTGACACGACTCGGGTATATTGAAAACTCTGAATGCTCTGAGTGAAAGATTATTTTAGTCTTTCTATGGGATTTGATGAAAGAGGAAAATGAAGGTTAATTAGAACTAGGTTGTGTACAAGATGGTCTTGGTTAAGAGTTTGCATTAAGCTTATTTGTTTGTTTGGATTATATGATAAAGTTGATTTAAGATGAAGAGTTTGCGGAGAGGGTTGGTTTAACAAGTCCCGCTCATAGGTTAAATTTAGTTTAAGTTTTTAATTACATTAATTAAGCAACATTAATCCTAATTCCATCAAATTTTGGTATACAGAACCCAAATGATTAGATTAAGTGACAATTAAGACAGACATAATTTTTATATAGATTCAATACTTAATTAAATAAGTATAAATCTTGAACTGATTTTCTTCTGAAAGAAAATCTATCTTGAAATATAGCATAAGTTATTATTGTCTTATTGCATTGGACATTATACTGCGTGTTTTCTAGCTGATCTTCATATCATTTATAAGGAACATAATAATAAGTTTATGTTATTAACATAACCGCCTCGTCGAGGCAAATTATTTAGGCTGAATTTTACTGCGATTGCGTTTCAAAACTGAAAAAAAAATTACATTTTTATTAATCTAAAATGCAATCGGAAACATTTAATTTCTTCCCTTTAAGTGGTACATGAAATTCCTTCATTTATTCAACTTTGAAATCGATGACGCAACAATCCTGCCTTGGAGCAATTTCAATCAGCGTCACGACTTATATTTCATTGACTGGAGACTTTATTATGTTGTCAACTTGTTATTTTATCTGGAAATTGTATTCAGAAGCTACAAACTGATCATGAAAATTGACTGTTAAGCTGTTCGTAATATAGTAATTTTCTATCTATTACAACACCATGGTCAAACATGGTATTG
>JAQIXG010003586.1:0-14507 GCA_034700105.1 Oconnorella tubifera | reverse complement strand
GGTGGCCCTTATAACAAAATAACATATAAAACACAAAAAATACAGTGAATGGGGTTCTTGTACTTGACTACAACAATTTATTTGACATTCAAGTCAAATAAATTGTCGTAGTCAAGAGCAAGAACCCCATTCACTGTGTTGCCTTGGGCCTTTGACTCAGGGCCCCATTGGTCATCTGTTAACAAGTTGAGTCACCATGGCTTGACCAGAAAACGCAGTGCTGGTCATCAACTGCGTCACAATTTTCTCAACAATGTCATACTGCGCGCACTTAGAGCACCAATGTATCTGCACTGCAGGAAGCCAACGGAGCTGATGCACTCAGATGCTACGCAGGCCAGATGATGCCACGCTTGTACCATGGTCGAATAGCAGATTCTTTATTTGAGATGCCACATGTCCGGACATTTAGCGAGTTCATATCTGGAGAGGTTACCAGAAGAGTCAAGTGTTGTGGTAGCTTTAGTGGAATCGAAAAAGCTGTCCAAGTATGTACCTCTCATGAGTTCGTCTCCATAGCAATTAAGACATGGGTTCTTGAGGCACATTGGGTCTTGCTTTTGTGAATGAGTTGGGCAGACAGTCTCTATCGTCTCAGAAGATCCACCTCATTCCTGAAGCAACGACTTGCATTGGCGGTGCAGCAGGCAAAAGCAGCAGCAGTGCTGGGAACTTTTGGGACAATTTCCCAAGACACTTTTTAATCTTTTTATACTCTGTTAATTGAATTCTTATTTGCGATACTTGCTTCAACTATTGTTTAAACTGTCTTTAACTGTTTTTGTTCTGTCAATTAAATATGTGTTCATAAAAAAAATAACAGCCTAAAATTAAATGAAAAAACTTTAATAAGTTTAATGCTCATTTCCAGGTTTTTGCTAATGTTTTTAATTCTGCTAGACTAGAAATATTACAGTATCAATTTTATACGGGTTATTTACCCATAAGTCTTGTGATCGATGTAAGAACACTAAATTTTCTAAATAAGATAAACCAAAACAGAAATCATCACAAGTATACTTTAATAAATGTCATTAATGATGAATTTATTTCCATGGGTTTTCTAATTTGAATTCAAATGTTCATTTTTAAGAAAAGTATGTTTTCTTATATTGAGCCTATCCTATAATGTATTATGATTTTATTATTTGTGATATGTGACTTTTGGATCATTAAGTGATACTCGAGTGTTTTATAACTTATCTGAACTGACGAGGTGCAATATTGACAATTTATTTATTTATTTTCTCTTCACTATGTTTACACTACTTTTTGAGCAAATAAAAAATACATATTAGTCCTTTTCATCATTTACTCATCGCCATAATCATTAATACTAACTTTACAACTAACTAAAATTTAAATACAAATAATCTTACACACAAATATTTCCCGTGAAGGCTATATGCGGACAGCGATGAGGCTTGCACATCACAGCAACTACTGCAATCTACGTTCAAAAAAACCAAACTAGTTAGTACATTATTATGAACCAACAATATCTAGGGAGTCTATTATAAAAACATTTCTTTTAATGATTTAATATTATCCAAATTTCAAAATTCAGACAAAAAACTGGATTAAATAACATTAAATAGATATTTATATAACATATTTTCATCAAGAAAATAAATTTTAATCTTTCAAAAACTTCACTAGAATTTAAAATGTAACAATGTAGTAATTTAAAAGTACTATCAAATAAAATAGTAGATGATTAGCTTAATAACAGTTGTTTAATATAGCACCACTTTAGGAGGTAATTGCTAATAATTAATTAGTGCAAAAAATAAATCTATACAGAAGATGTAAGCACAACATTATTAGTCGTATATCTAAACAGCAAATATTATTTCTTTATCAGTAATCTGATTATGACACATCTAGAACAGCCAATATAAATATTAGGAGGGAATTTGCTTAAGGGGTACATTTAGAACGGTCGAGTCATCGCATGAAGAGAATGGGAGAAGAAAGGGCAGATGGGAAATCAACTATTATATCTTATCGAACGGTAGATGTATACGGCCACTAGAAAATTGTAAAATCTAATTATTCTGTCATGAAAATGTATAATACTCAACAAGTTAAATAGAGTTAAAAATGCAACGTAAAAATTTACAAAAATGTAGGAAATTAAAGCAAAAATCATTTTAAATTGCTTGCTCTATAAGAAATGAGATAGTGACAAAATGTAAATAAAACTATTTTCTTCATGAAAACATATTCAGTTACATTAGTTAAGTAGGAAAACTGGCAATAACTAATTAAAAACACAGACATGACCCATAAGAGTCAAAAAACTTGGTCAACTATTCAAAAACTCAGTAAAGATATGAAAGAGGAAAAAATACATAGCAATGTCACAGTGAACCAGGTAGCATATCAACTAACAAAATGGCAGAGGGCCTACACCAACACACAAGGAACCAAAGCCAAAATTTAAAACAATAAAAAATGCAGAGATATTGCTGATGCCTTTTATCATAGAGGAATTAGACAGTGACCAAAAAGCAATGAAAAATGGCTATGCATATGGATTAGATGAACTCGGCACAGAAATGATAAAAAACATTTGACCAAAGGTAAAGCTCTGGATTCTATATTTATTTATCTCGTGCGTTGTGAGATATCACATCCCTAAAGTATGGCGCCAAGCAAAAAGTTCTCAAAAAAAAAGTTAACAAAAAAAAACTCTCCTGACCTCAATTAATAGAAAATGTTTGGATGTATATGAAGAAACGTGTACCTCAGCATAAGCCAACATAAAAACATCCTGTGAACATTGCCTTGTTCACAGGATCTTGTAAACAAGGTCCGAAAAGTGTGGACATATGAGATAAACTAAATGTATTGTAAGGAACTCGTGCATTCTATGCCACATCAAATTTCAGAAGTTTTAGCGAATAAGGGTGGCTACACGAAGTACTAATGACAGGCGACAGAATAAATTTGTCATTTCTGTGACAGACATACATGTGTGATTTACTAAAACTGTTCAGAAGCATAACGAACGTGTAGTTTTGTTTTGCTGTGCATTTGTTTAATGTAAAGTTAAAATTTCACCATTTTCTCAAACTTTTGTCCATGACTGTAAACTGTTTGAACGTTTGATTCTGAATTGAATAACACCATCCGTTGAGGAAAAACTAGTTCTACAGCAGGCTGATTTTTGCACTGAGAAATCATGCACAGGACAGATTCTTAACCTTATCCAATATATAGAGGATGATTCTGCAAAGGGTCTGATTACTGGTGCTTGCTTTGTCGATTGGCGGCATGCGATACTATAAATCACAGACATTTGACAGAGAAAATATCTTCTATGACTAATGACTCCCAACTTGTAAGGTTAATCCAAACGTTATTAAAAAAAATTGAAGTTTTTACATGGAATTAAATGATAAATGCAGTCGATGGAGACGACAACAAAACGGTTTACCACAGGGCAGCGTATTGTCCCCAATTATGTTCAACAACTACACGAACAATCCTCGTGCGTCGGAATGTAATGCGAGAGACGTTGGCTCTTAACTGCCAGGGCTACTCCCTACCTCATGTTGCCCCATGGCTGGTCGATGGCTACTCGACTACTTCAACTCGGCCTATAGCAACACTACCCGTTCAATTCTAGAGTTAACCCTCCAAATCGGCGAGTTGGAGGGTTAACACTATAAATACAAGGCATTATAAAACAATACATTATAAAACCAGGCATAACGATGTTAAACATTATAATTTATTGAAAACAATACATCAAATAATATCTTTTACATATTCAATAAATAGATAACATAATAAATAATATTAATGTTTTATGTAATAACAACAATACACTAGATGTTCAAAAGAGATCGGCCCAGCCATGGGGCAACATGAGGTAGGGAGGGATGCAGTCAAATCAGGAGCCGCAATGATTTTCTGAGTTGTAGGGAGTTGAATAAAAATAATAAACTGATAGCTTTTTTTATTTGCCAAACAAGTACAACAAGTACGACCCTTTTTATTTGCTTATTTACACTTTTCTCCATTATCGCAGTATGCCATCCACAAACACCTGTACTTCATTTTGTATAATATGGGGGGGAGGGGGTAGCGAAAATCTTAACTTCATGCAACTACCTTTCTGGCTCATATTAAGAAAATTCAATTATTTAAAAAAATTAAACTCTAAATAATTGAAAGTCGAATGCTTGAAAGAAAATTACAAATTTTATATTGACATTTTTATTTTTTAAATCAATTTTAAAAATTTATTTGTCTGCAAAATTCCACGCCTAAACCAAATTTTAAATAGCTTTGTGATGATAAATTTTTCGCTTACAAATCTCTTTCAAATAACATTATATTTTTTTATATTGAGAATTTAAAGCCAATTAACCTCACATATCATGCTAGAAACTCTGTTAATTAAAATTTAATTCTTTTTATTATTGTTATGAAATTTGTTTACTTTTATCCGTTCCCTTCCAGTAATTGAAAGCTGGTCAATGAGTAAATTTTATCTCTTAAAATTATAGTTTGATTGACTTCAAATACACATTGAATGCATTGAATGATCTGTAGGCATAAAGTTAAAGCACATTTATTATCGAATTAAGCTATTTTAATATTAAATCGCTTAATTTATTTCCGTAAAATAAAATTTTTGGTTCACTCGCTTCAACTGCCAAATAAAAATATCTAATTTTAGATTCTTAATAACCTTATATTTTATGAATAATATTTCTCAAAAATACTCTCAAATATTACTTAAGTTAAACAAAGCTTATATGCACTTTACCTTAATTGACAGAATTTTCTAAGTTATAAAAATTTAATACTTTAAAAAGATATATTAATAGATTTCTAAACATTTTTGGCCGCATATCTGCCTTTTGCATCGCTACCACAGCTTGCGCTAGTTTACTATCTTCCCTATGAGCTCTCTGGCTCCGCCTGCAGATGACCTTATCTCCCGCAAAAACTCTGTCTCTGTCTGGCCCCACCTTCCACATACAGCTAAACTAAAATGTTCAGCATAAACTAAGACTAGCTTCGCCCATGCCTATAGCTAAATTTGCATATCTCAGCTCGAGATCAGCTTAATGTTACATCATACATCCACCAATCATAAACATGCATTCAGAAAACCTATTTATAGCTACTATTATTAATATACTCAAAAAAAGAATAGAGGCAGCAAACACTATGTGACAATATACCCAAATAAAGAAAATCTAAATATCAAATTTCATCATAGTAACAACATTTTGCGCCGCCCTTGAACGCTTCAGTAGAAAGCGAAATTGTCATTAATCCAGACCACGACCGATCCGGTATGGCTGGTTTCTTTTTTGCACTTCTCATACTGACGATTCTTGGGTGAACTGAATTGCCCTGATGACACCTATTTTCTTTTCAGGGCTCCTTTTGCTCGCCATTGCTTCCGTTTGCCCTTTCGGTTTCCATTCAGAACCGCTGGGAGGTAGGGTTGGCTTGAGTATTGTTGCCAATACTCCTTGCAGGACAATAAATTTATAAAAGAAAACATAAAAATTACAAAAGACTTTTGAATTGTTTACTGGATCTAAAATGCAAAAGTTAAGTTTGGAACTCTAATTTCTAAAAAGCAATTTTAAAAAGCAAAGCAACCAAAGTAAAAATATCTTACCCCACTTGCAGTTCGAACAGGTTTAGCTTTCAACTTCGGTAATAATGCCTTTGAAAAATAAAACAGTATTAGTTTATATAAACAAATATATTTTTAAACAAAATGAGACACCAATGTAACAGTGTACAATAAAAGTCTGAAAACAATATAATGTGTACAATAGTCGCATCATAAAAAGAATGCACAAATATGGAGAACAACTATATATTTTTTGATTTTAATTAAATAAACTTTTGTCTACCCACATATGTCATCTCCATTGAATATGCAAGAACAAACAATTTATTAGTTTTTCGTCCATAAAAAATTATCAGCCATTTGCAAAGGCATATTATAATCATATTTCCTAATGTACAGACGGTGATTCATAAAGCTGTAAATATAAAAAAAACACTAATTTTAATATTTTAGTAAGCGAGACAAATTTTGCTAACGGACAATCTGGAAGTAACCAATTGCTTGACACACTTAAAAAGAGTTCAAACACAGTTGATCTCTCCCTCCAGAAATCTCCCCCCCCCGGAAGATTTCTGGGGGGGGGGGGAAATTTCCGGTGGGGAGACTTCCTAAACTCTACTAGAACACCTATGGTCTCACAAACCCGTAAGGGCCTGAGTATGCTGGGTCCATTATTGGTTCCAGAGTTCAGCCATATTACTATTCTCGGTTGGAATATGGATAACTTGCATTACCTTAATGTTAATTTACAAACTATGTGTTTGATCATGCCACTACATTCACCAAATCACCCTTACAGGCGAACTCATGCTGAAAATATCGATAAGAGGGGGGGAATATAAATCATATACTGAAGCTTGAACAGATAATATATAACATAGAGTGACCAAATAGAGAGAGACAACAAGAGAGAGAGAGAAAGTTACAATGATGTGAAATAAAGAGAGAGAGAGAGAGAGAGAGAGATAGAGAGAGAAAGAGAAAGAGAAAGAGAAAGAGATATAAAGAGATGAGAGAGAGACAAGAAACAGAGAGACACACAAAGACGAGAGCTATAGATAAAGTCAGACAGAATGAAAAAAACATTGTAAAATAAACATTCTTGAAACTTCTTCAACCCTTCCTCTCCACGAATTATTATCGTCATCATCATTACTAGCAACATCATTGACATTTTAATTTTATAGCAAGCATGCAGTTCAATATCTATGGAATAATTAATAAAATTTATAAAAAAAAGGATAATTATATCAACAAAAATTTTAAATTTTTCACTTCTTTAATTACAACGTTTAGTATTTGTTTTTAGAAATAGCCCATGTAAGCATTTTGGTGTTGCATAAAACTTGTTCAAGTACCTTACCATCTAAAGCATGCAAGTGAGCATGTTCAAGTAGATTACAGTCAAAAGAATTCTGAATGTGGGAGTCATTTTTCGCTACATTATAATACATTGCCATAAAATTTTAAACAACAATGCCGGTAATTAAACTTTAACCTAAAATATCAATCAATAAAAGTTGAATGTCTGTTTAACCATTGAGAGACAATATAGCAGATGTCCCTCAACATCGGGAAAGATCAAAATGCTCCACCCAAGCACTGAAGACAAACCATCAACTGAAGGAGGAAACCATTTAGCCCGAAAATCAGTCCATAAAAAAAATCTAAGGTGGAAATATAGTTACTTATCTGTTACCTTTTTATACTCAGCCGGTACAGCAGCGATTATATCTACGAGTCGCGGCTGTGAAGACAAACAGAACTTGCTGGCAATTTGAGTCCTTAACCTATCATAATCATTAATATGAATAGTAATATGGTAAATATATATTAAAAAATGAAATTTATAAATTTACAAGGTCAATACACTGTTAATAATAGCAACCATAAGATCATGAACTAACAATCATGTTTATTTCACTAGGTGCAAGATTTTATCAGCTAGTTATCTAAATTACTCATTTAAGTCACCAAGAAAAACAATATTTTTTGCATACAATTTTTACGCAAAAGATGTCATTGAGTGTCATAAGAGTATTGATGGACAATCCACTGGCACTCATTACACCACAAGAAATACCGTTCAATGATAGAAGAACATTTTACGCGCGATCAAGAAAATTTCATGAAAAAAAACATTTCTTTCTCTTAACTCCTGCTTTCTCTTCTAATTAATAAAGTTGTGGCTTTTGATACTAAAATAACTAGGAAACAACTTGAAATCGCCTCAGAGGAATAACAGGTTTTTGTTTTGTGCAGATTCGGAATTTTTTTATGAAAATTTCACCGTGAGTTCATCTGTAAGAGTGAATGAAATGGCACGATCACATACATACTTTTACATTTACAGTAATATAATGCCAGTTATCTAAATAAGCTCTAAATTGTTGCATAGTCACAAGATACTTTTACATATGCAGTCTAATAAGCATTTAGCAATAAAAAACAGTTTACTAATAAAAATAATATTTTGCTATTTTAGATGTGTCATAAACAGACTACTGACAAAATAATATTTGCAATTTTAGATGTATGACTAAAAATATTCCCCTTACAACTTTTATATAAACTGCTGTTTTATTACAAGAACTTCAGAACTATATTTCTTTATATTATAGCCATATTTCAACTTCCGGTTTAAAATCTGACCCCATATTTGAACTCCCCATGGTTGATTTACCTACTCCAGGTATAATTATTTTCCATCTAACACACGCCATTCAGTTTACTCCTGGAGACCCCAATGTTAATGAGTACACATGCTCGAGTTCAGCCATATTTTTACTTCCGGTTTGAAATCAGATCAAAAATTTGAATTCTCCATGATTGATTTATCTATTCCAGATATAATTATTTTTAATTATTTATGATATATTTATAATTATTATCTAGCATTTTCCGTTCAGGCTATTTACTCCTGGAGACCCCAATGTTAATGTGTGCGCATGTTCCAGTTCAGCCATATTTCTACTTCCGGTTTGATATTTGACCCAATATTTGAATTCCCCATGGTTGATTTACATATTCCAAGTGTAATTATTTTCCACCTAGCACTTTCCATTCAGGCTGTTTACTCCTGGAGACCCCAATGTTAACGAGTGCGCATATTCGAGGTCAGCCATATTTCTACTTCCGGTTTGAAATCTGACCCCACATTTAAACTCCCCATGGTTGATTTACCTATTTCAGGTATAATTATTTTCCACCTAGCAATTTCTATTCAGGATGTTTACTCCTGGAGACCCCAATGTGTACTTTCCATTAAGGCTGTTTACTCCTGGAAACTCTTAAAATTAAGTTTTTTTAAATTTTTTAAATTTTTCTGAAATTTTTCTATTAATTTTTTTTTCAAGAGCATTCTAACCCCCAAAAGGTACCAGTACTTTTTAGACCGGTTTATTTGAATCATTAACCGTTAAATTCGGTTAACCGGTTAACCATGCTGAAGAAACAAACAATGAAAAAAACAAAAAAAAACGGAAACCAACATTTTTTTCTCCTGATGGTATCGTTCGACTAATTTTCCATAATTTTTTTTTGAAATTAACCGCCTTGTGGACATGAAACATATTCATTTTTGAAAGTTTTCGTTGACCAGTGTTGGTTTGGGAAGGGGTCAAAAAAGACAGTTTTCCCTATCCTTTTAGGGGTGGCCCTTACAACAGTACTGCACTACCATGCATACTGTGATAAGTGCTAAGTCATTGATTACTTTCTTTAATTGATGGACACGGATTTTATCAAATTATTTTAACATTCTGTAAATAGTAGAAAATTTCTATGCATGTTTACGTATATTTTTAAGATAACTACTTTCATTAACTACTTTCACTAAAATTAATATTGACCTAATATTCAGAAATAAATAAAATTGTTATGTACTTTGTCTTTTATTTTTTTGTCTAAAAACTTTGACATAGGTACTTATTATAATTTGTGACGTATCCTGTCTGGTACATTTTGTCTGTGGTACACTTTATCCCTGGTACATTTTGTCTGTGCTACTTTTTGTCTTAGTATATTTTGTCCATGGTACATCTTGTCAGTGGTATATTTTGTCTGAAGAAGGAATTATTCCTTCTTCATTCTCTCTCTCTCTCTCTCTCTCTCTCTCTCTCTCTCTCTCTCTCTCTCTCTCTCTGTCTCTCTCTTTCTCTCTCTATCTCTCTCTCTCTCTCTCTCTCTCTCTCTCTCATCGCTTTTAACTTGCAATTAACTGTCTATTGTTGTCAAGCTTAACGACTGGTAGTCGTTCCGTATTAATTATTACATATTAGGGAAACGTTTTTAACACTGGCTGGGTAAATTTCGGTAACGCACCCTGTGTAATTTTTTAAAAAAAAACATCACATAAATCAGAATTGATCACCTTTGAAAACATTAGTTTTATGTTTTGATCAGCGTTTCTTTAATTGTAGCTCTTAAAAATTGCGATGTTTTCAAAATAAGACAGCTAAAATTATCTGAAAATAACTGCACAATATGCCTTATGCTCCTCAATAACCCTAATCAAGGATCTAATCATGACCTGAATCCAAATTCCAATCCAAATATCTCTAACTCGGTGCAGTGCAAAACTGAAATAGAACCAACTTGTCTACCGCTCTATTCTGTTTTTTTCATAACGGCACGTTGTAGTTGCTTTCAGTATTTACAATAAGCTGTGTACAAAACAATTTTGTCCAAATAGTGTGCAAATCAATACAGTCCGATTTAAAACCCTCATCCATAATCCTAATTATACACAAACTATAGTTATGCGGGTCGTGAGATCATCCCGTTTGCGGTCGAATGCGAATGCCGATCTGGGATTTTTGTCCCGCCGCATCAAGGAATAGTTTTTATCTCACATGATCTATTAAAAACAAGTCTGAATACAAAATATCTAAGATTCGCAACTCGCGTATATTAAAACAATTAATACTATATTTACAGTAATCAAAAGTCACTCCAAATTTAAACTAAAATCTTTTATTTAAATTTCGTAAAGTTCGACGACAACAAAAGTTTATTATAAAACGAGGTAGTAGTTTTCAGATGTTCCGGTACTTCTGGTTCCTCCGGTACTTCTTGTACCTCCGGTACCTTGACAAAGTCGAAGGAAGTCTAAGTCCTTTTCACACCTGCAAATAACAACACCTAAAAATAACAAAGTCCTTTCACTACTTGAAATCCTTGAAGTCCCTTCACTGGAGTGAGTAACGAAGGTCCCGGCGTGTCGTCGGGGTGCGTACAGCGACTCCCTAGTACGCCCTGCTTCAAGAAATCTCCTAAGTCCCGCCACCGGAGAGAGTAGGGAAGGGTCCCGCTGACTGCTACAATCACCACCGTCCTGCTTGTCCAAGTCTTTATCGACATAATGATGTAGACTATATGCTCTCATTGAAGTCATTGTGTGGTAACTTTGTGTAGTGAACGTTTTGTACCGTTTTATTACATTATTTAGAATTATTCTATTATTAAAAATAATAATTCTTAATAATAGAATAATTAAGAATTATTATTCTATTATTAAGAATAATAATTCTTAATTATTAATGGTAGTATATCTATATTTGGTATAGATGTTCTACCTGCCAGTATATCTATACCCAAGTCTTGACATGTAGAAAGCTCGAAGAAAAGTGTGATATTCAACGTTGCAGCTCTCCGCTTTATATAGGAAATTCAGGTCCGCCCTGCAGACCTCTGAAGTGAAAAATAAGCTTCGTGAGACCCCACGTCGCGGTGTCGAATTACAAGACTTCAAAGAGCCGCAACATTATATATATCATTATATATAATCAACATGTTTTGACCGAACATGTGCAAATCGAAGCTTGAAATTTTGCTCGACATAAAAGTTAAGCGTGAGAAATTCTTATCAACAATTCTAATGAAGTAAAAGTTTGCAGAAATCGTCGCTTGTGTGAAAGAAGAAGTCAACGAGTGTAAAAAACGCTGACTTTAATATAACCACCTTATATATCTAATTATTGTAAAAAACATAGTTTACCTACAAGTTGTTATGGCAATATTATTAGTCATACATCTAAAACAGCAAATATTATTTTTATCAGTAAACTGTTTAGTATTACTGAATGATTTATAAGACTTTAAAAGTAAAAACTATCTTGTGACTATGCAACAATTTCGAGTTTATTTAGATAACTGGCATTATATTACTGTAAATGTAAACGAGTGTGTGAGAGGGAGGGAGGGAGAAAACTAGACATTATTGCATCTTCTTCCCCACTTATTATTGTCATAACCATCGCTAGCAACATCATAGACATTTGAATGTTTAGCAGATAGTGATTAATATTTATGGAATAATTGATAACATTTGTTTAAAAAGTTGATCAATATAACAAAGTAATTTATTTATAATTTATTTCAATTTTTTATTTCTGTAAACATGCAGTGTTACCACCATTTTTTCAATCAAAAAATTGATCGTCTTATTTTCTTGAACAAGACGATCAGTAATGTCTATGCTAAGATGCATATATATCAATCACTGCAACGCAAAGTATCGCGCTTAGTAGCTACACATTGATGTCTTTCATTGATGTGTGTTTTTTATATTACATTCTTATTCAAATAATTTAAAATCATCCTTAAACTTATTTTAAAATTTGTAGTTTGAATGCTACTACCACTGGACATGACACTATAAAGAAAAACGAATCATGCATTGAATCAACTGTAGTGAACTTGAGTAAAGTCTATGCCAAATGCCCAGTAAAAGATTGTAATATTATCAGTGGATATTTCAGTCAGTGGATAAATGGATGTAATAAGGGATTATTACCCTACAAGAAAGATATCGCAGAGTTGAAAGATCTCTATCCTAGAATTAATCCCAATTCTCTTGCAATCAGAATTACGGTGTTTATATTTTCTCAGTCCTTCTTTAATACAAAGAATTTTTGAATGTCTTCAATAACTAGTGCTGATTGAAGTAGTGACGATTGCTTTAGTAGTTAAATAAATCTGTATTTATGATATAAATCTGTTAAAGATATATCTTAAAATTTGATACTTATATAATTATATTACAATTCTAATATTTAATATATACTTCTTAAATAGAAATGTGTATTTTAAGCTGATTTATCTGCTGAAAATAATTTCATAACATCTTGGATTTCAACACAATTTCTATAATATTATAGAGGCATTTTTACATCTCGCAATTAAGGAACTGTGTTTGTATTATATTTTGCTGATATAAAATCATTGATATTTGTCACTAGCTGGAAAATGTTTTAAATAATACCTCCACAAGTAATGTGAACAAAAAAATATTCATCAACATACTGTATGACTCATGAGACAATGTTCACATGCATGAATGCAAAGATGCATGACAAACTGTTCACTACATTTGGTTTCCGACAAAGTATTTCAAGCGGGATTATTAACACTAACCCAACACTAACCCTAACCCCAAAATATATATATATAAAAATGTCAACAACCATATGTCATACTATATTTCATAATTTGTCAATGAACCAATTGTCTTTCATTATAATTGTGATATTTTAAAGTGATTGAAATTTAATTACACCACGCTTTATTGTATTTAAGTAATTTCACTTGTCTAAAGTGTCACGCGTTAAAATATTTTATGTTATTCACTTGTCGCATAGTTTCAATTCAGTTACCTTTAACTCCAATTAGAATATTTGTGTACTGATAAATCAGATCTCTACGTATTTAACTTGACAAAATCCAAATTTGAAATCGTTTTTTTTATTTTATGCATTAAGAATTCACGACTAAAATTTTCGGAAATTTTCATTTTTTTACAAAATGGTACTAACCCAAACTAATAATTTATAAAAAAAATTCGTTAGTCTTATCTGAAATGCAGCGCCGGATTAACCATGTTGCAATTGTTTCTGTTGAAACGGGCCTACTCAGAAATTGAAGAGATTAGGGGCCTACTTAAATTTTAGGAAAGATATCGGATTAAAGAGCGATTAGATTAATTACTGATTTCACATTGAGCCCAAGACATTGCAAATCGTTATGGCATATAAGACAATTTGTTAAGAAAATATGTGGCAGTAATAGAAAACTTCACAATTCAGTATATTTTCGCAATCTCACAAAGGAGAGAAAAATCAATTAAAAATATTATTCTTGTAATTTCGTATGTAGGGTATTTTTTGTGCAAGGCAGCTATGAAGGGGCGTACTAATTTATATGTGAAACAGGCCTACAAAAGTTTAAAAGTTTAATTTGGCTCTGCTGATATGTTATGTTATGAAAATTTCTAAATAACTCATTGTCAGTTTGTTATTTATTTGCATATTCAAACATGTAATAAATATACACTGCTCTTGATCAGTCTCATTGACGTTTGTACCGATTGTGTCGCTTGGAAAATAAAATGTTTTGGATTTTGTGAGTGACTTGTATACAGAACCTTATTGACTGCCGTTTGCGTCCTGAACTTAACGCTAAAAGTAGGCCTAAGCACTGCTTTCTCAATCTCAATTAAGACTTATTGACAAAAGAGTCCGTAGCGTCACGCAATGTATGTGTCAACAAATTAATGCACTATTTGTTCAATCTTAATTATTCATAACGACAGAAATGACACACACATCAATAGCATATTGAAATGTATTTATCAAATAAATGAGATCTTGTTTTCTCAACTTCAATTAACTGCTATTCCGTCACTAAAAAGCTGTCAATGCCATTACTTCATGTTAAACTATAATTTACACTGAGAAAATGTACTGAAGAAAGTAGTCCATTGCTAACACAATACCTAATAACATTGTGTTGTGCATAAGCTTATATAACCAGATGGTTATATTAGTGTGAAATTTATCTGTTTTTCATCATTTGACACACAGATTACATGACAATAATGTAAATCACAGAATAAAAA
>JAQIXG010003585.1:0-14508 GCA_034700105.1 Oconnorella tubifera | reverse complement strand
GTTTAACTTCATGCAATTGTGTCAGCTTAATGACTTCTATTAACTTGTATATTATATTAACCTTAGGATTATATTAGCACCCAAAGAATTGCTTTGAATTAAGTAGTATCCAGTGTTAAGTAGAGATCAGATTCTGTATTGTTTCGCAGCCGCATCCAGCATCATCATGTTGTTCGAAGACTTTTTCTCCGGTCCTTTTGGTAGTTTTTTCGTAAAGTACTTCATTCTTGACTTACATCTGGATATGATTAGACCGCTGTGGGACTTTCACTTAGAGGTCAGTTCACATGTTGGGACTATTTGAACACATAAATGCTTTTTATTAATTTTCTAATTTCAATGAACGCATATTATTTTGAAAATTGAATTACCGTTGTTTCAGATAAAATCGAAAAAATCGCAATTTATTATTTTACAAATAATACGGCACTATAGTTAAAAGTCTTAATATCACTAATATACAGTTTACGTAAGCTTAAACTAAATTTGACAAAAGGAAAAAATGAAAATAAAGTTAATAGAAATAGGCATGCAGGCTTTCATAAATAACAACCGATTCATCCAATCAGTTCATAATCTTTCATTTATTTCTTTATTTGTTGTTTCTTTATAAGTACTAATTATTTAATGCGATTATGTAATTATTCAGCCAGGATACCAGTACTACATGTTATACATCTACGCTTGCTGCTGCATCTTTCACATCATTGTCTTTCTGATTTGTTGGAAAGCGTCCAATGATCGTTGGACATTTCTAAGAACGCATCTCTCACCGTGGTTGCTTTGGCTGACACCCTTCATCCTTGTCCTCTGTTTGCCTCTCACTGACACTCTGGATTTATGGCAGCAAGCTATGGAACCCGGCTCCATCGAATCAAAACTGATGACCATTCTAAAACTATTACAGGTTCAAACTTTGATTAAATATTAGAGACTTTCAGATAAAACATAGTGTATTTGAAATCAACTTTCAAAATTTTTAAGTTTTCCAATTACATGCAATGAAGATTATTATGCCTATTATTATCAAGATTCTTATTAAGATATTCAGCTTCTAACAAATGAAATCGTTAATTCTAGATCTCATCAATCTAATTTTTAATTTTAATGAAACTCAATATTTAGAATAATGACTTGTTTATTTTTTGCTGCAGGTGATTTTCATCATTTGGTATCTTTTATCAGTTTTGTATAAAATCTTCCTGGAGTCGGTCTATAACCGCTTCCGTCACAGAGACAACAATCCAAATAATTTTCCTCTTCCAGTTCTCCAATCTCTTTCATCTATGGACTCGAAGCGAGTCCAGAATCCGTCCATATATAACGTTGATTAACTGTACAGTATAAAACATGACTTGATACAGAAATGAAGCGAAGAACAAATGTTGAGGGATTATAATTTACTTCTTTAATTGCTGCACAAATAGTGAATTCTTATGTCATTTTTATAGGGTATAATAATATATCATTAATTTTTCAAGTTGATTTCATAATATCAACCGCGTATTTTTGCATAACGATATCAATAACTATAGTAAATCATATGCGTTTCATTTATTTTATTTATTCACATAATTTTTACGATAGAAGAGCTATTTAATACGGGATGCGCTAAAAAAATACCCCCCTAGCGACTTTGCGGTAACTAAGACAAAAATGAAAAAAAGTCTTCCAATTTTTCAGTTTGTAGAAGAAGAAATTTGACATTTGAGGAAATTTGATATCTAATTGCCAAATTTTACTTTGATATCTCAATTCGTTGAAAAGTGCCAAGGGAGTATTTTCAAAATTGTCAAAATTTAATAATTGCCTCATTAAAATACGTAAATACTCCTGAAATATTTGTCTTAAGTTAAATACTGCTGAAATATTTGTCTTAATATTAATCAGTGGGACTACAATATACCAGGATCATGAGGCAATCCCTGCAAAATGTTATGAGCATTATGCCTTTTGTCATAGTTAAAAGTCACAACAGAATGAAAACTGATGTGCAAGAAGTGTGCACTGATTTTGCCACAAAAACTTCATGATGATATGAACACATCCATATCAGCAACAAGAAAGAGATTGTAGGCTCAGATCAGAACAGAGGCTATCATTGTATACAACTTACATACTACATACTTTTTTTATAAAAATAAGCTTAAACAAAATAAAAATTGAAAAAAATTAACATTACTTTAGAAATATTCTTAAATATACCAGAAAAAAATAAAAATGCATTCTTGAATAATAAGTTTAACACAAATATAGCAAATATATATGTGATTAAATTAATTACATTCTGCTGCATGTCAAATATATCTTTTTTTGCCATTATTATACTTTCTTGGTTCAAAAATATTCACAATTCTTCAGAATCTGCGGCCTTGGTGCCAGCTCTAAACACTCTTACTATAGAGACATTGGCATGTCGAACTTCTATCCCACATCAATAGTACAATCTTACGCCTAATACGTTCTTTAATAACGGGCTTATTATAAAATATAATCTTAGGATCTGCGAAAAAGCGCGCTTAGTTGGCTGTACAGTGTGAGGAAAGCGCGGCCTTGAGACCGGCTCATTATGTTAATGTGCGCGTGTAGCGGGGCTGTGACAAAGAGAAGCCAAGTTTTATTTCTCTACAAATTTCCTTCAAATCTCTCGAAATCACAAGAATTCATCGATCGCACACCAGGTAAACGATTGACACGTCAATTAGGTTCCCTTCTCTGCCTAATTCTAACATTGTCTCAGTTAAATATTTCATTTAATTCTAGATTTAAAATAGCGCGTAGTGGTCTATGGTCTAGATTGCGTTTCACGTGTTGGCCTTGGAGGAAATTTATTTCATTTCACTTTGTCATTCGACGGTGAAATAGACGTTAAATTACTTATTTAAATGTTAATTTAGTTAGTCTAATTAGGATTTAGTTTTGGATCAAATAGATTTATTTTTTAAAGTAAGTTGGGTTAATGTAGATGGCCTTGGATTGTTGTAATTTCTCTTTTCATTTCTCAGAAAGTACATTCATTTTCGATTATTCTACGCTTTATAAATGTTTTTATTCGATGACGAAACGGACGTTAAATTAATATCTGTATGATTTCTGTTAACTTTTATGATTACAATTTACTACTTTTATCATGAGATTAAGATTTAGTTAACTTTTTAGTGTGGCCTTGAAGTTAATATTGTCTTTAATAATTTTGCCGTTTTATTACCCTTTGAATTACTTACAATTGATTTCCTAGATTAATAGACTAGAAGTGAGATTCAATTACGTTTGGTTTAAGTGTCTTTTAATTATCATACATGTATGGAATTATTTTGGTATTCTCTTGATGTAGTTGTTTTTCGTTTCTATTTCTGTGAAAGATCGTAGTGAGTTGAATTAGCTTTAATTTTAATTGAATTATTGAATCAATTATAATTTTTAGTGTTATTTTCCTTAATATTGGTTTCAAAATTTGTAATGTCAAAGTTGTCGTGTTTCAAGGTCTTGGTCTTGTAGTTCTACTTGATATCATGATCATATATATAAGCATAACCTTACTTCAGCTTTGTCTTTGATATCTTGTATTCTATAATTGATTGAATATAATTGATATCTTATATTCCTAAACACTAGTTTATTTAATGTTTGTTGTACTTCAATTTTAATATGTTATATGCAGTAGTTGCTAAATGTATAATCAAAATAGAAACTGAAATTTGACATTTGAAAAATCTGTGAAATTTGCTAATGTTCTAGTTTTTTTTGAATATATGAACATTCGTGAATGTATTTCCCTTTTTCATTTAAATCTTTCCTACTGCTGCATTATTTGATATCTTACTTTGTTATCTTTAATGAATTGTTGTTGGGAAGCGTGTTGTGACAAGTATTGGGTGGTTGATCTGCAAACAGGAAAATTGCATAATGTTTAAATTATCATAGAATTTATACAGGATCTGCTTGAGCTTGATGGTTGTCATTTTGATTGCATGAATTCATTTTCTTATGCAATCTACATTATGCTGATTTTAATTATTTAGAGTACAACTTTAAAGCTGGAATTACAATTGTATTAAATAAAGAAAAATCAGTTATTTTATAAGCACTTGTTCATTGTAATGTTTACACACTGTTAAATTACAGTAATAAATGATTTAATTTTGTTTAAGATTTGTGTAAAATTTAATGGCTTACTGTATTGAATTTATATACATGCTAACTTTGACTAGTGTGAGAAACAAATTATAAAAACTATTACTGATGATATTCATGATTGTGGTCATCTGCCATGACGAGAAAAATTTACCTCTTTGCTTTGTTACATTGTCAACAGTAAAAAAACCTGCTCAAGGATAAGTTAGGCCAAAGGATAGATTCTGCTAAGTGTCTGTTTCTATATGTGTGTAGGTGTGTGTGCGTGAGGGTGTGAGTGTAAGTGTGAGTTTGTTTTAGTATATAGCTGGAGGTTATGCGGTATGCCACGCTCGAAGGCTGTTTGTATGAATGGCTCATTGTTTTGGCTTGATTTTAGGTCTGCAGCCAATTCATTCTTTCTCTGTACATATATCTGTCTGTTTTCTCGTTGAGGTTCTGTCAATTAGAAGTATGTAGATTGACTATTGAAATCTTGATAATCAATTATATTGACATCTCAATTATTGCTACATCATAATAGTACACATTGTCTCAGAACTTTTATCTTCTGATAATGATATCTAATTATTGAATAAAGACAATTACTGGAACTATTTTCAAATCTTAATTATTTAATGAGATTAATCATTTTGATTGTTACTCACAGACAAGCTGAGAGCTATCAGCAATGATACACAAATATGAAAATATTAACCAATTGATGTGATAATGTTGAACTTTTCATCTTACTACATCCTGATTGTATATTGTGCATCTGTTTACTTTGTTTTGATAAGAAACCTTCACAAACTATCAGTCTAGCCTAGTCAATGCAGAGCAGGTTCATTGCCCGGGTTAATCAGTTATAACATGCATGATGCTACTACTGCAGCAGAATGCCTTCTACTCTCTCTTCACTCAAATATCGATTTGTTCATGACTAGTCAGCCATGAATGGACCACTCAAGTGCACTGTAGCTATAAATAGACGCAGCCTGTGACCTATATTTGGCCGCTGCTGGCTGATTAATGAGTGTGAGCTTTATTGACCTATATTAACCTTTAGCTGCTTTAATGAATACAGGTTTTAGTTGAATGCTAATTTTTTTGAATAAGTTCTGCATTGGTTCTCTTTTTTTCAATGCTAAATAGAAGTGAAATTTGCATTGTCATCACAGTGATACCATAATTTTAAAATGTATAAATATCCATGACAATTAAAAATAACTTGAGAAATAAACATTCTTGCTGATATTCTGAAGTAATTACAAGTTATGATAAATGTAAAATCATTAACTGTGCTTACATACGGAAAGTTATTGAATTCATGGACTAAATAACTAGTTATTATGGTTAGTTATTTATTAGTTTGAATTAACCTGGTGTTCTTTCTGAAATTAATAATTTGGTTGCTGCAACTTTGAAATGCATATGTCTATGTTTATTGAGCCTTGGTAAGAAACCGGTGCAAAATTTCTTCATGTATTCTTCCATATTTACTGCTGTCTAGATAATGAATGTGATTAAGCTGATACAGTTATATCTAGCCTGGGAGATTCCAATCCTTTGCCACGGGCTGTGATGTGCATAATTATTCCCATGGGGTCTTGCATCACTTTACTTTGAAAGTTAGTAGTCCATGTTCAATGTTAGTGGAATGAGGTGTCCGGTTGCCTTTATAATAAGCTATTTGATATTATAATGCTTGTTCCCAATAGCATTTAATCTACGATCTGAAGACATTGTGTTTAATTGTAGTCTTAACTCAATGAATAATTTGAGTATAGCTTATTATTCTGTATTTGGTTATTTAATATATTTGTCTTCTTAATTGATTTAACCATTTATTATTTACACCTTATATTTAACACTTTACTCTTTGTTCTATTTGCTATTGAAATTGTGCAGCTAAAATATTACAAATAGCATATGAATTAATCACTAAAGAAAATTTGGTTTTTCATTGTCTTAAGTATACATTTATATTTACAGTACTGAGTCTAGTTAACTTTAAAATTGTACGCCCTGTTAAGAGGACCTACATTGACTGCCTTTTCGATCTACATTTCATTTACTGTACAGTATATGTATAAATTTATATTTAATTGCTAGTCTGGCCCTAAATAAAGCTGATAATGCTGGCATCTGAATCATCTGATACTCATTGCTTGAAGAATGGAGTCAAGGGGATTATTAGCCAACCTTGAATTGCATTTATATTAACTTGCATTCATAGACTCTTGGATTACATACATTATATGTTTCACTTCTTTCCAATATCATTTTTATTAGTAGGTTATTTATCTATGTGATGATATACAGCTTACAGCATGTGTCTTTACTCTATAATCTTAGATTTTTATTCAAAATAAAATTCTGTTCAGAACATATACTTTTTGTTTTGTAATGAAAATAGTTGTTAACCTTTAAATATTTACGAAGTAATGTTAAAGTATATATAGTGTATAGACTTGGATCTTTACACTTTGGTAGTAAAGTATATGCAATTCCACGCATTTTGTATATTAGCATCTTTTTTGGTATATATAGTGTGATATGTATTAATAGCGATATTTCATTTATTTATCTTCTTGGAACTTTAACTTTTACCATATTTATAACATGTTTATTTTTTCATTCTTGATATAACTTGCAGACAAAAGGAAGAGCAATGGCTACCTCTAAAGTTGTTTATCGCAATAGTGCCGGATGCTGTATATGTCGTACAAAGTCTTCGAGCTCTCGCTTCACT
Organism: Oconnorella tubifera; assembly: GCA_034700105.1. Taxonomy (NCBI): domain Eukaryota; kingdom Metazoa; phylum Annelida; class Clitellata; order Enchytraeida; family Enchytraeidae; genus Oconnorella; species Oconnorella tubifera. The sequence goes on along the minus strand of JAQIXG010003585.1, from coordinate 7,640 downwards.
AACAGTCGACGCTATGAGAGTACGTTTGAGGAATGCTTCCTGGTGTCAAGTTCAGACAGATCTGGATGGATCTGTAACTCTTGTGTTCTCATTGTAAAGAGATTTCGTAAGAATGCTAATAAACTGACAGGAATCAGGGACTGGTCACATGTGAGCATCTTTGTTGTAGATTATAATATACACTTACTCTGCTGTTGGACAATCAATCATCTTGTTGAATTAATAAATTTATGGCACTAAATTGCCTGATGAATATAATTTTCATTATAAATGCATCTGTTGGTGCTATGTAGTAGTAAATTTGTAAATAAATAATTCTTTAAGCACAGTAAATAGTAAATATTATATCATCATGACAGTGCATCAAAATTATTAAGTCAATGATGCCAATCTCGTATGTCAAGATGTAACTTATGATAAGTACAGTGTAATTTATTGATACAAGATTCAATAAATAATTTTAAGTGTAGTGATTTGAAATAAAGTGAATATGTTTTAATTAAATGTTTTAGAAAATAGACTCAAGGGTTGGGCCAGGTTCAAAACCGAGATCATTCAAGAAGCCGACCTCTAACTTAAATGACAATGGAGTCGCTAAAAAGACAACAGCACGCAAAGCAGGCTCCAAGCGTAACAAAGCTGATTGTAAGTACAATTATTGTAAAAATCGCTCTGCACTTGTTATACGCCTGATTCTGGCAAATCTGGAGTAATTATAGTCTGAATCGCTTTCAATCTTTCATCAATTTCATTTTCTGGAAAATGAGATTGATGAACATTTGTTTTATTTGTAGCCGATGATGAAGACTGTTTATGGAAGATTGGTATAATGAGAAGAAAGACTTACAGTGCTCGCCGATATGAACCATGTCATTCTCAGGAAGCTCTTTCTTACATTGATAGAGGCTACTATCGCAGGTATATCTTTTAAAGTTTACTTTGTGTCATTATTGTGCTAGCATAGACAGATAAATTCAACTTTGTCTGGCTACCCTTAAAGATTGATTAATCAGTTGTGCTTTAATTTCCAATATATTTTTCTTTTTCATTCTTATTGTAAGTTTATTTTCAGTATAGTTGGAGCTTATATTCACAGCGAAAGCATGTTTAAATATTATGTCTTCATATTTACACATTGTTAAATATAGTCAATATTGTATAGTGTTTAAATTGACTGACTGTTTTTGTAGAGTTGTCAAGTGTTGTGGAGAAAAGTATGTGGGTCGTAATCGTGATGTCCTAGCCTCCCTTCAGCCAGCCAGACCATGCCTTGAGCGTCCCTGCGCTCTCTGGTCATCTCTTCTTTCCGTCTGCTCAGCTCTTCGTGCAGCTGAAATGGAAAAAGACTCGAGCAACGCTATTTTGCCTCCTTCCAGAAATTTCACAGTTCCACGAAATGCTGTTGTTGAAGGGATGAGATCCCGTGTGGGTTCTGATGACACGTCTATTCTTCTTTCCAAGGTGTCCGCTTGTTTATCGGGATACAGCAGGCCCAGTGAGGAAGTGAAGCTCAGATCGGATGACGTTATGAGAAGTGGTGTGACCTCAGCCAGTTCAGGATTTCACTGCGGGGCGATGTCAGAGAGTTTGAGTTTCTGCAGCGGGGTGACTTCAGAAAGTTCCGGCATCCACAGCGAGACGGCATCAGATCCAGGATGCAGTCCAAGGTCTGTCCAGTCTGTGGAAGAAGGGTGCTGCTGTTGAGGATTGGATGGACTATAGGAAAATAAATAAGATTTTGTTCTCGATGAACAGTTCTTTAGGATAATTTTGCAGCTTGATTATTAAATAAGATTTATTTTATCGGTGGTTATGATTATGAGAAACTTGTCTTGTAGGAAATTTATTGCAGTTTATTGATGTTTTTATATATTTATTGTATAGTTGTGTAAAGTAAAATATATTGAAATGAAGACGTTAAAAATGCAAAATTTGTTCTTGTTTTTATATCTTTATACCTCAAAGTCATCGTTTGACTATTCGACGGATTTATGAATTCCTGTATTAGTAAATTATTTTTATTGAAATGAAATGTAAATTGTGTTAACTGTAATGGGATTAATTTTGAAGTTTATCTTTTTCAATGTATTCATAACAAAAGTGGCTGATGCTCAATCAATGTTAAAGGGTATTGTTGATTACGCAAAATGAGCAAAATAATATTAATTTATTAATTTTATGTAGTGATTCTTTACTGTATTCTAGATTAATTTTAATAATATATGCAATTTTTTGAAGAGAATAAATTTTAATTAATTTTTACATCTTATTTAATTTAATGGGTTATTTGTTGTATCACTGCAAGCATCAAATTTCTTTAATGTATAGAGTATTCATAAAATAATCACGCTGGCCAAATATATATATGTAGATTACAAATTTGTCTTGAAATACTTTCTCTGTTTTCTGATGCTACCTCTCACTGCTTTGAAATTTGTTACCGATGAATTGTCTGATATATTTCGTAATGCTTACTCAGATAGATATGACAATTATTTGTATATCAATTATAATCTCTGTATATTGCTTCATATATGCATCATCAATAGTTGTTTAATTTAAATCGTAGTTAGTCTTGTACCCTTTTATAATTGCACACTAACGTTTTATTCTTTGTTCTATTATATTGCATTTTTTAAACATCATCTCTATTTTCTAAATAAAGTTTGAATTATAGTTCTATCAGTGAAAGTTGATTACCTAAAAAAAAAAGAAGAAATATTATATATATTACAGTTGATGACAAACCTATGACAAACCTTTAAAAAAATATCACTGCATTAAACACATAATATAGTAAAATTTGTGCTAATGTGCCATTAGATATGAGCCTATCCACTTTATTGAATTGCATGTTATATGTACACCTGCTTTTGTACATTTTAGTACAGCGTGTGCGTTATGTAACTTTCTGTACATTTGGTTTTATGTTGCTATGTTATGTAAATGTCGGTGAAATCGTTTGAATATGCATCACAGTTAGGTTAATTTTCTTGCATTTTTCTATTTCACTTGGTTTCTATACTCTTTTATTTCTATTCATTGGTGAAGCGTGCATCTGCATTTTTATATCGATCATTTAGGTTAATGTGTGTAGGTTAAATTCTGCGTATTGAGTTTATTATATCGCATCTCTGTGTAAATATAATTAAATAGCAATATTGTAATTTATCTGAAATGAAAGCAGATCTTAAAATAGAGATGATGATTAGAAATTAAACAGTGAATTCATTTGATAAGAATTTATTTTGATTATCAAGTTAGAATAGAACAAATAACTTTGATAGAAAAATAGCAAAAATAGAGAATTAGGAGAATATGAGGTAAAGTTTTCACGAATAAAAAATGATTTATTCTGATTTCTGCATTGCATGAAGCAATTGTAGTTGATTTTAGTATTAAGAAGTAGAATAAACTTAATTGACCGTGGTCCAATGAACTTATATGCTTTCAGTGATTTTTAAATATTATAAGTTTATAAGGAGACTATTAAATTCTGGCTAGCAAAGTCAAAGAGAGTATGAAAGAATAGTTTGCCAATGAAGAGTAGGGATGAAGTATTTATGATGCATCTTATTTGTATTCGGTAATTTCTTGATGTTTTCGCTTATAACGATGTTCACGCTAATGCTGATATTGTAGATCTGATATTGCTGATATTACAATATATGTTTCCTGTGGTGTGTGTCTTTATATTATAAAGTATTATCACTCATTACAATCCTGTGAAACAGAGTACAGTAAGATGGAATTTTTGTAAGGGTATTGTTTTAAGGTTAAAGTTTTGAGGCACAGTGTACTTTTATAAAAAATATGTGAGTGTATATAGGTTAGCATAGTGTTATTATGCAGTGATTATTTCCATAAAGGGTTTAATGTAATGTCTTGTGAGGATATTACATATATATATAATATAGGCTTAGATTGTATCCAACTTGCTGTTATAGTTCGTTTATAGAAACACATTACTTTACAAATGGTATTGTGTTTTATTTCAATAAGCATGTTATCATTATGTTAGAACGATACTATACTGGTATAATGATTTGCTACTTGATAGTATTAAATTTTTGTTGTAAGCCTAGTAATAGTTCAATTAAATATGTAGCAAATAACAACGTCAACAAATAATCCAAAGTAACGAAGGCATTATAAAGTTAAAACTCATGTAAGTAGGCTAAGCAGTTAATGTAGCTTATCCTTCATACACAAGCTTTGTAGATTACGAAGAGTCTGCTGTTTATTAAGATTTTCCTAGCTTTACTATTCATATTCTATTGCATTCAACTGTTCGACTGAATACAAATAATTCATTTAAAGCGCTATTTGATTTTGACGCTAATACAAAGCAAATGTTGGGTAACATTAAAAATAATTATAAAGCTGATCATCGGATCAATTAGTTTTCTCACAACTGTAGTGTTTTAATTTTTTGCAAAGAAAGCTTCCATACTTGAGTTTAATAGTTGTCAGTTCAATTGTCAACATCGACAAGAGGCTTTTAAATAGGTATTTTTGTGTTTTATGGCCATTGCATCTAACTTCTAAATTCAGTATATTATTATTATTCAAGGCTTTAAAGAGAGTTGTATTATAGCGATTGAGCAATTCAGTGTAATTTATGTTTAAATTATTAAATATATTGCGAAGATTTTATATTGCGTAGATTAAAGGTTATTAAACTTTGTTGTCTTTATTTATTGTTTACTGTATGCTTTTGTATTGTAAGTTATTTAATGTTTAGCCATCCTTTGAGATATATTCTAATTTGCTTATATTTTTATAGCCGGATGAGACATTTACGAAGTCTTCTCTTTGATTAATTATTTGAATTTCTTATTTTATGAGCGAAGTTTATGCCTAAAAAATTATTCATCTACTTGTTCTGTTTTTGTAATATATCGTCAGTTATTGTATTCAATGAATACAGTATGCTACTCTGTAAAAATCATAGTAATTATTAATTGTTTAAAGAATAAATTGTTAACGATGATCCATGTTTAATTTATTCAGTTAGAATTTTTACCTCTTTATTTTTTATTTTGTATGTTTCCTCTCATAGACAATCAACGTCTTGAGTGGTGGTAGTATTTAATAAATTAAATTTAACTAGTATACATTTGATAAAAATTGTAAATTGACTAAATTTACAAAGGTGAGAGGCTGTCAATTATTTTTCCTAGATGTTGAAATTTGTTTTTAACAACTCATTCCACCTGGCTACTATCTCCATGTTCTTAACTCTGCTGTATCATATAGAATGGCTTTTTTTATAGACGAGACAATATACCTTATATTAAACCACTTAAACATTTAATGCATAATATATGCAGCCATTTCTTGTACATGTATAATTGATAATCCGTTTCAAAATTGTCTTCTTATATAATTAAAAATATTGCACTATGCAGCATATAGTTTTAATAGTTGAATTTTTTGATTTGGTACACAATTTGTGTGCATTTGTCAAGTCCTTGTAATTGTTTTTTTTTATATTTATTCAAAGGTAGATTAATAGTTTCTGTTAAAATTATGAAATCGCTTTCTGAGCATTTTCTTAATTTTGACAGTGAATGCTAATAAGTTTTAGTTTCAACTAAATACTCTTTGCTAACATCAAATTCTATTCAACAAAAGGCAGTTGACTTCATTCTCTTATTAGTATGAGCATTTGTTTATCTTTTTTAACTTTCTGTTAGTCGCAATTTCAGTTGATATTTTGCGATAATGATATCGTTCCATTTTGATACTTGTAAGCACTCATGGTTTTCTAAATAAAACTATCATCTGTAAATTTAAAGAATTTTTTATGTAGATCAGGATTCACAGTTTTCATTTGACCCAAGTTGTCTGGTCAAAAATTTTCCTTATTTCATGAATATGTTAACTTAGTTAGTCTTTCAAGGGTTAATTTTATTTTCCAAAAATTAACGGCCATAGGGTTGGATAAGATTCTGTATCTTAGATGTAATAATTTAACTAGTAATAACACATAATTATTTACATTGCGGGTTTATCAAATTTAAATATGATTCTATATTTTAGATTTTGTATTATAACTAGCTATATATAGTAATTAAAACGCGTACTGGTTAAAATTGTGCACAATGAAGCTCTTTTACAATATGAATATGGAATCATCATACATATTTTTTGAAATAATTGAGAATTAAATAAATTACGCGAATTAAATACTTACGCGAATTAAATAAATTCACACAATATATTACTTTGTTACTCGGTACTTTAACATTTCTAGAAAACAGCAGAATTTAAAAAAATCGTCTTTTTATTGCGGTTTTGAATATTGCAGCGTATTTATTAAAATTGCTATGATAATTATTTCTGTTGGTAATTTGTTGATTTTATGTGTTTATATTTATTTAGCTGTTAGGAAATTGTAAACTTGTATCTTTTGTATCTTTTGTTAGTTGTATTCTAATGTTTTAAACTTTTAATTTCTTTCGTTATTTACCTATAATAAAATGAATGTCCTGTTTCGATTTATTGTCATTATTTATTTCAGTTAGAGTATTAGTTGTACGCGATCTTTGTTGTGTTGTATGTATTTTCAGCAATACAATTTTATGCAGAAAAACGTACTATTTTCAACGCTGTGACTGGATGAAAAAAGTACATTATCTTGTTTAACTTAAGGACTTCGTGTTATGCCTAATTTTTTTATTGTGACATAAATCTTTTAGATTTTATCGATACGATTACATCTTCAATTTAAGTTCGGTGGAAGCTATCATTGATTTTAGTATAGAACTACTCGACATTAATGTTTATTTTATTAAGGCAACCAAGACACAATTTATCTTAAAAAAGATATGAAGACTATGTAACTTCTATTATGTAACTTATGTAACTTCTATTAAATGTAAATAATAGCTGATCTGCTAAAACCGACAACATGTGCCTTGACAAAATGTCCCTGAACATATTCATGTCCCTGAAAAATGTCACTAAATATCAGTTTATGTTCAGCGTTAGTTAACAACCTCAAATCTTTAAAACACACAGCCAACTACGCGAATGCAACAACCAACAAAGAGGAACAACCCAATTCCCAAGCCGATTACGTTTCTCAGCCTACCGTCATCAATATTGTGCATAGAACACTTCAAGACGTATTCAGACGTAAAGTTAATATAATCATTTCTGGATTAAATGAAGAGACTTCTATTGATGACCATACAACAGGTCTTGAATTTATTCGAAACTTACTTTGGTATCAAGCCACATATTGGCAGACTTGGTGTTCGTAGACTGGGCCGGAAAATATCCTCCAACTCAGATAATAGTGCTCCTATGAACAAAGTTAGACGTCTTCTGGTTCATCTTGACTCGGAGTCTGTGGTGAATGATACTCTAAGAAATGCACGTAAACTGCTCCAATCTGATGATCCATACATTGCTCGGAATGTATTTGTTAATGCAGACTTGTCGCCTGAGGAAGAGAAGATTGCATTTGAAAAGCGTATACTGCGTCGCACTAATCAGTTGTCAAGTAATCGCAATCCTAACAGCCTCGCTAAATCTAATAACAAATCAGCATCATGTGATACTCATTCCAATGGACCTCTAGACTCTGTTGTCATGCCCTCTTCTTCAACAATCTCAGCATCCTCAAGTCA
>JAQIXG010003584.1:0-14510 GCA_034700105.1 Oconnorella tubifera | reverse complement strand
TCTCAGTAAGAGTAAGTACAAAGCTGAGATTGAAATTTGTAGCAATATCATTTGAATGAAAGCTCAAGACTAATCATTATAGTGTATAGGATGCGTTTTAACACATAACATTTGTTCAAAAATTATGCTTTTATTTAGAATATGATTGCCTAGCCCCTGGAAAAAATTGTGTGGGGGGCGAAAAATTTCCAGCTGCCTATGGGCGTCGGGTACCCTTAATCCGACAGTGCTCATATAAGAATTAAATATCAAATTCCACAATCAAATTCCACAATCAAATTCCACAATCAAAATCCACGATCTCATATAAGAGTTAAACATCATTTATCATCCACAATATTGCGAAGGACATCATAAAGCATACAATGTACCTTGTTTTTGATTTTATATGGTTTCAATTGAAGATTTGTCGTGTTTTTTTACTATATAGCAATGATTTTTATTTGTTTTTATGCAGTGAAGGAATATTGCTAGCGTCTTATGACCTGATGTTCCTGGATCTGATTTATTGCCTTATTGCCTAATATTTTTTTATAAAACTGATCAGTTTCTGAAATAAATAAATAAAATAAATTCCAAAAGTTGCATAATCTGGTTGGAGCGCTTCAGAACCAAAATGGATATGTTTTGTTTTCTCAAATCTTGCACTTTGTTTTATGAGGAAGTAGAAAATTCCATAATAATAAAAATGATTTATTTCTAATATATTTTAATTTAAATCGCTAATATTATTTATTAAGCATTGAGATTTAAATGAAATGAGACGATGAGCGTTGAAGTGGTCCCAGTGCGGGGTAATGTGTCGGGTCTATTGGATGGAGGACAGCTGGGGGACAGATTCCATCGATTGTTTGACCTTTCTAATGTAGGAAATGCTCAGACTGATAAGTAAGTATAAAAGGCGAGGATATAAGCAATGGGGAAAACTGTATCATATGGAATTTTCTGATTTTCGACGAGTTCGGTACAAAATGGTATTGATTAAGTCCAAATGAGAACAAAACGATTTGTAATGTTAATACTAAACCTTAATTAAACTCTCATTATAACCCTAAACCATAATTAGATACTAAATCGTAATCACGCCTTGAACCATAATTTGTAATGTTAACCATAATTGCATTGAGTTTGTACCGAACTAGTATGTATTGGAATTGTTTTGTACTGAATTCGTCGTACCGTATAGCTGTGATAATTTATTAAAAATAGTATATTGTTTTTAATTGATTTTTCTATTTTTTCTTATCAAAGAAATTTTAAATTTTTAGATTGATCTACCGTTAAGTGTATAGAACGAGATTATGTTTTATAAATCAGAAGTAGCAGGGGAGGTTTCATATATGTTTATATGTAAAATAAAAATTGAAAGTTTCAAAATTGATCAGTTTAAAACATTGTATTGTTGTTGCTGATTTAGAGCAAAGTCTAAACAACGGAAACAAAAGCATGGCAAATCTAAATCGTCAAAGGAAAAAGCTAAAACTAAGGTTTATTGTTCTTTTGTTACTGTGTTTCTTTTATGTAACAATTTAAAGTCGTTGGATTTACAGAATTAGATCCTATATAGCTTTCCGTAAAGTTCTTTTTTTGAGAAAATTCAGTGGTATTGTTGTAAGTACATAACTATAATAAAAAAATATATATATATATAATTCTAATACTGTACGTGTGCTATTTCAAAGATTATTGTTAATAAGGTCTGCATATTCAGAGATTTAATCAGAAGTTATTAAAATCTTACGTTGTTTTTATTACTTTAAACTTACTGCTATCAACAAACTACACATTTTGCTAAAGGCTGCAACAAGTCAGTACAGAAACACTTATTTTGCTAAAATATAAAACTATTCATTTTGTTAATTTTGCAGCAAGTCAGTTTTATATTTAAAACCACTTGAAACTCAAACCTTCCATCACAATCTTCTACTATTTTACTACTGTGATAACTCGTCACTAAATTTAAACTCTCTCTTACAGCCTGATGGAAATGCAGACAAGTCACCCGAGCAATCAGTACTACCAGAGATTGAGCTACACGGCAATCCTTCTGCATTTGCCGTGTACTCGAGTATTCGACGCGTTGTACTTGATAACCAAGTGAAGAAGATATCAGACATCTATCAGGAGACAAGTAGACAGAGAGGGACAGGGACTGACAGTGAGGATGAGACTGAGTCAGAGAAGTTTAGTGAGGCAGTCATTAAACTGCCAAAGGTAATTAGAAATAATTTAAGTTTAGCATCTGGATTATTATATAAATAACGTCACAGATATAGTTATTAATATCTGTAGCAATAAATAGCTATCTTATTATAACGTACTATGGGTGTGTTAATTAGTAATATAATGATGGGAATTGACCTTAGATCTGTTGGTTGCAGTCCGGTGCTTTGCTTCTTTGCCATTAATTTTTGATTAATTGAGAAATATAATTTTGAATGCAATTGCAATAAATCTATAGCAATAAATAGCTATCATGCAGCTTTCACTAGCTAGCAATGACTACAATAATTATTAATGACTCTCTTACTCTAGCATTGACTACATGATGAATATATTATAAGGGTCCCAGGTACAATCACATGGTTGGACATTTAGTGTAATTATATAAGCTACGTAATTAAACAATTTCTTGGTTTTTACTAGGAATGCTATAGTTTTAGAACTAAGTAATCAGCCACAGTAGTTAGTTCAGTCAGTGTACAATATTTTGCTTCATATCTATTATAAAACTTAATATCTAATATGTATTTATTATTGTTATGAATTAGGATAATTATAATTGTTACTTTTAATAAGCTTGACATTTGAAGATTCTTTTATCTGATAGGTTGTTGTTGACATTTTTACTTTGTTTTGTATTGTAGGTAGTTGGACTGGGATTATGTGGAGTGTTTGAGTTGATAAAAGAGACTCACACAACTCATCCTACTCTCTGTGCTAAAGCTCTCCAGGCCTTGCTAGATATGTTACAGGGTCAACTGCCGGAGGGTTTAAGAAATGAACCTAAAGAGGCTATCGGTAGTAAATACTTACTGATAATACAAGATAAGATTTGTTTAGTCTAATATGGAATATAATACATTCTCTGTCAGTGTGTTCTTACTGTTTAATTCTTGATAATGTAAATTTATTAGTATTTCTGTATTTTTGTTTTATCTTGTAGCTTCATTCTGATATTGTATTTTGTTGTGTATTCTTGTCAATTAAATTTCTGTCTTGTATTACTGTTCTTGTATTGTATTCTTATATTGTATTCTGTCCTCCTGTATTTGTATTCTTTCATGTACTTTATATTGTATTTTTATTTTACATTGATTATATTATTGTAAATATTACTGTAAATAATTCTTGTTTGTTTTTCTTATATTACCAGAATTGCTGTATTGTTTACTAAACGTATCGTATACGATTACATTGTTTTAGATTCTCTCTATCTACTCCTAATGGAATTGTCTCAGTCTCGCTCCGCGGTGTCTCAATCTCAGTCTCTGACAGCGGGAGGCCAAACAGCAGACTACACAGGGGAAAGTGAGTCACTCTCAGCCCTGGCCTGCTCCTGTATGCTTAGCCTGGTGGTTGCCAGGGGCGACACGGGCAAGCTGTTGACGGCCATTACTACGATGTTGATGTATTCATCTAAGCTTGCTTCTCAGCAAATTAAGGTATGAGTAATACTATTGTAACAATATTATTATTGTTATTTTAATCATACACAAAATATAACATATATGCAAGATTTACATAGGATAGAAACATAGGATAAAAATAGAATAAAAAAAAGTTTAAACAATAGGCTAAACAGGTATTGTTATTGTTGCAATATTAATTAGATTTTTATTTAGTTTCTTATCAATTGATACGAATAAAAATAAGTAATGTTTAGTATAGGATGGTAGTGTGTTGTTGAAATGATTAGCGTGATTGAAATATTTCCAATATTTTTATTTTATTTAGAAAATTATCTCAGTTACAGTATTTGTAGTTGTCTTTAACTTGCTGCACTCTGTTGCGAATTGAATGAGTCATTATGCCTCTTATTCGTTTTTTAACGATTATATGAAATTTATAAAAATCAGAATTTTTCTTATCTGGAATATTCTTCTTTATTTACTTATGAATTTTATTTGGATGTCATATTAAACAAGAATCAATTTTTGAATAGAAATTTAATGTAGGTAAAATGGTTTGTTTTCTTTGTAAACAGATGCCTAGGATTCTAAGTTCTCTTCAGAAAAGCGTTCACTGCGTCTTAACTGGCAAAACGCACTCCACAGATTGGTTGAATCAAGGAATACGCGACAAATCAAAAGTGGCCTCGGTAGTCTTGTCTGATTTGGCAATTTTTGCGCAGGCAGACGGTAGCCTGCCATTCTCTCCAGTAATGGCAAGCGACGGGCAGTATATATACATACATAGCAGTCAGGGGCTGAGTAAAGTGGGGTCCGGGTTTACTAATACGGTCCTAGTAAGTGAGATTTATAATTGAATCGAGTTTTAACTTGTTTAATTTTATGAAATTATTTATTTAAAGTAATTAACCCTTTAATAAGTTGAATGTGCGTGTAAAAGTAACGTAACTACCTTTTACTTGCATTGAATGAATTAGGCTTGATAAATTTAATGAAGCAATGATATCAATGAACTCTTAAGTGTATAGTTTTTCTTTGAGAATAACAGAGCAAGAATATATATAAAGCTAAAAGTGTAATTTTTATACCAAATTGAAAATAATCAAACACTACTAAAAACATAGTAGCTTCTTAATGTAATCTTTTTGGTTTGTACAATTTGTAATTAAAATCATGGATAATTATAATACTAATTGGCATTGTTTGTATTAAATTCTAAACAAGAGTTTGGGATACAATCAGCTTTTAATTCTTGCTCAGTTTTAGTGTAATATAAATATCTATATTTTTTTATTGTATATATACTTGTTATTACAGGGTTACGTGCATGCCACAAATACATCTTTTCAATGCAAGGAACAAGGCTGGCTGGCTGTAATCAAGGTCTGTATAGTTTTAATTTATAAATAATTATTGAGCTGTTTCACAAAGTGTAATTAACTTAGCTGTACTGTATCTAAACTCTTCCAGGCATATCATATTATGGTATTATTACGGTAATAATTATCGAATGGTTATATAGTTTAGTATGATTGTATTCAGGGAAAGCTCCTGTATAAGTCACATTCAGACAGTAGAGGAATTTTAACAGTTATTAACACAAACACACTGCAACCTTCTGATGAAATACGACTTGAAGGTTAATCATCATCATTTAATCATCATCATCATTATTTTATCTTATAATCATCTTCATTTAATTGTAAAATTAGTATCATTTAATCTTGCAATCGTTATTATCATTCAATTTTATAATCGTCATCGTTTCATCGCTTAATTTCTTTAAGCTAATATTCTTTTTCGTAAAATTATGATGATAGGGAAGAGCTATGGACCAAACGTTATGTTTTCTGATGGTGAAAGTATAGGACATTTAGTTGCATCAAAAGACGTAAGAATTATATTACTTAGATTTGAATTTTGTGTATAGAAATCTTTTTCTTCTTATTTGCTGTCTATTATATTTTTTCAGATGGTCTTTTATAATGATTTGTTAAATCATTACTTATCGGTCAACGTATTGACTGATTGATTGACTACATGATAAATATAATTAATCAATCTCTCTCATCTTTTTTCTGTTGAGACTTATTAGTCTACTTTTTTGATGATATTCAATTCGTGTTCAGGACACTTTTGTGTTTCGTACGTTTGACCTGATGCGTAGTCCTGTTGCTCTTTTAAATGAGCTGCCGCTAAAGTTAGCGCGTAAATGTCTCGATGTGTTCGGAGCGGCCATGTTTGATTCACAAGAAGATCTACACAGCACCGGTGAGAAATATTTATTGGTTTTACAGCATTCTATTTGATATCTTTAATTTAATTGTTTATTGTTTGTTGAGATTTCGCAATTAAATAGAATAGGATGCAAATGAAACTGTAATATGACAGAAATTAACTCGTACAGAAAAAAGAAATGATGCTCACTTAGTATCATTACTGTGCTGATGTAACGTTAGACGCATTGGCATTGACAGTTTGAGTGAGTGTTTGTGATTTATTCATTTGTCAGATATATATTTGGAAGATGCTGTTAGCATTTTATCTGGAAAAGAATTTGCTCTGATGAGAACAACAGCTGGCAAGGTTTTTTCAATATTTACTGGAATATTATTTTACTATTAAATTTCTGAGTTATTATGTAAAGACTAATTATAATTATTGAATGATTAGAGTGAGAGAGAATTTATCTATATGTATAAATCATACATGATTTGTTTATTTAGTTGTATAACAAATAATCTTACTAATTACTATTTTTATTCAATATGATTACATTTAAAGCATTTTAAAATACAGATTATTTTGATAGCAATGATCTTTTTGATGATTTTTGAATTGAGTTAATTTAAGTCTGTATTATTTCCGATCAGATAATGTTCACCGGTAAGAGCCAGGCTCTGGGTATTAAACCAGCTACGGCAGCTGGTAACAGTGCAGCCAGCAAGTGGACAGAGCTGCCTATCATCAAGTCACCCAGGGTCACTCAGTACTCAGTGGGTCACGAGGGGTCACACGGTCTCCTGGTGACGGAGGACGGAAGTGTCTTCTTTGTGGGGACTGCCAAGAGGGGGGAGGATGGAGACTTGGGTAGTCAAGGTTGTTTGCTTGTTTGGTTATTTGTTTGTTTGTTTATTTGTTTATTTGTTTGTTTACTTGTTTGTTTGTTTGTTTTCTGTTTGTGTGTCTGTTTGTTTTTCTGCTTGTTTTCTGTTTGTTTGTTTGTTTGTCTGCTTGTTTATTTGAAATTCGAATTTTTTAATCACCAATATATAAAATACTAGCAGATATATTGAGAGAAATTATTATTACGATTGATTGTCTGTTATATGCAAATAAATTTATAATTAATATTTTTGCTTATTTTAGCTGGTTTATAATATCACAATTAAGGACTCAAACATTGGGCTGAGGGGGACTTAAGGGTCAGTCAAGTGGGGCTGCAAGGCTGGGCTTGACACGGGGCAAAAGGTTCTGATTGTTTAGAGAGAAATACCATGTAATTCTCAGTTATTTCTCGCTAGATTTTAAATAGGATACGTTACTTTGAAAATCTGATAATTCTCTTTTAGCCAAAGCAAGACGTCAGTTGAAGCCAGTGAAGCCTAAGAAGATGATCAGAGTTGAAACAAAGAATATCATCTCATCAGCGTGCAACAGCGGCACAAGCGCACTGGTTACAAGTGACGGAGAGGTCTATATGTTTGGTAAAGATACTCAACACTGCGATAGATCCACCGGTATGTAGATATATGTAGGTAAAAATAATAAACTTACAAAGTATATTTTTTAATAAATAAGAATATTATTTTAATCTTATTAATTTAATTAATTAAAAGATTTATAAGAAAGATTTTAAGTTTATGAGCTGTGTTGATCTGTAAGTATGAATATAAGGTTTGTGTATAAGTGTAAAAATATAATAATAGGCAATATATTTATATACAAAATACACAAGATATAATAAATGTAGTAATACAACCATTTTTTTATCATTATATTTTTGTTTCACTAGGTTTACTGAGTGATCTAAAAGGTATCATCATAACCTCAGTAGCTCTGGGCAAGGCTCATGGAATGCTGCTTACCAACAAGGGTCATGTGTACACCTTTGGGCTGAACAATAAGGGTCAATGTGGGCGGGATTATGTAGCGGGTCAGCCCAAGGAAGGTCAGATATTAATTCTCTATTATTTATATACGGGTGGATAGAAAACTCTTAAAAATTTATTTAGGTTTTATTGTAAACAAAATTTAAAAAATTCAGATTAAGATGATGTGGATAAATATTGACATATTATATGATCTTATTTTTGACTTATATTATGTGGTTAGAAAAATTGTAGTCTACCCCTCAACAAGATTTTAACATTAATGTGGCCGGGTATAAATCTGTATAAAAGTTGAGATTAACATATTAAGATAAAATGCTGAATATCTACATTTGATACAAGATAATAGCCCGGCATATAATATGTCCATTATTGCAGTTTACTATTGATTTGCGAGTCAATAATAAACAGCAATGTTTCTAATGATAAACTGGTGTTATCATTAAAAAGTGGCAGTTGTTTTTAAATGATTTGATTTGTATTTCAGTCAGTGTAGCGATGAAGACAACAGATGAAGGAGAGGAAACAGAGGAAGAGACTTGTTGTCCATCGGGTATGAAATATTCAATAAATATTTTATTTTATATTTATCTTTTAATAAGATAAAAGAGGTTAAACAAGTTTACTGTAATCAAAATATATAATTTAGTTTAAATTGTACTCATCTTTAAATTGTAAGCATCCCCATTTATCTAATTTTGAATGCATATGCAAAGTATATAATAAAATGGTGCTGTATCAATTGCAAATAATAATATAATATCATTGTAAACCAATGAAGCATTGATTCAGTGAAATATTTTCTATACTTTGTTCCTTGTGTGCTCGCATTCAAATATATATTAAATTTAGTATTCATTTTACTCTCTAAATATATACATCAGTTGAATTCATAAAGAGTTTTATTACATTTTAAATGTGTGGTCATTAGTTTAAAATGAGATGTACAAATATACTTGATATAGGCAAGCACAGATGGGAGCATGAGCAATGCATGATTTGTACAGTTTGCTCTGAATGCACAGGATATGGTAATAGCTGTATTAGTAGTGCAAGGCCTGATCGTCTGCCTGGACAGTGAGTCTTTCTTTCAATTTCATTTTTAAGAGTCAAATGTTTAAATGTCATTTTGAATTGATCTCTTGTTATTTTTGCATTTTAATTTTTATAAACAATTGTGCAATAGAAATTACACAATAAAAGCTGACATATATTAAGTTTTATTGAACAATTTGGCAACTAAAGTTACCCCAGACTAGACTGCATTCCATTATTTGATTACAAGATTTATTACTCTTCATTTTTAGCATCATAAAAATGGACAGTAATTAAAAAATGTATAACAATTACTCTGTGCATATTGTTACAGACCTTGCGGCTGTGGAGCGGGGGACAGTGGCTGTGTAGAGTGCGGCTCATGTAGGAATTGCGCGGGAGAGAAGGGACCCAACGTGGAACACAACATGGAGCTGTCCAATGGGATCATGATGGATGCTGCTGCATTTGGACGAGATCCTCTTTCTTTTGAGCTCTTTCTAGGTGGTTCTTATAAACTTATTTATTGATATCGTAGATTTAAAGTTTATTGTATTTATTGTAAGCATAAATTTAATTTGCATTTTTTTCACAATTTTACGTTATTTTAATATTTATGTATTACAGAATAATCGGTGACAATTTTTATCAGTTATTACGGTCTCTGTCTTCTATCAGAAATTGTCTGCAGTAAAAAAATTATTTTAAATGCAATGTTTTGCATTGTTGTTGTAGGACGCCCGAAAGCTCGTATTTTTCCCAAGGAGTTAGACTATAAGCGTGGGAGGGGTTTGATTAAAGTAGGCGGAGCTAACAAGCCCAAAGGTTTCTAGATTTTTATTACTTATAAAAGTATAGCATTAGTAGTATATACATGATAGTCAAAACTTGAGGTATTTTGGCTTATAATTTAACTCAATTTCTCACTTTGTGATTGGTTTTGGTGCCTGCACAATGTATTGCTTCTGTAGTCAATGCTGGTAAATGCTAGTCGTGATCTTTATATACTATTTGGCAACAACAGTAAATAAATAAAGATTAACTGGAGAAAAAAGATTATTCGGATCATGTAATGTGTTTAAATTAAACTCTGTACTATACCTACTATGACATGCTTGGTATGTATTGTTATATTTTACAATTCCACTTAAAACATTGTTCATATATTTGGATTTAGAGTTATTTATCTATTCAGTATTTTTTAAATCTTATCTTTGTTAATTTGTTTACACTTTTTTTCGTTGGCTGCAGCTGCTGTTCCTGTATTGGCAGCTGCTGGTGTTGCAGCCGCTGAACAGCCAGGCGTGGCAGCTGCTGCACCTGGTGCTGCAAGCAGCAGTGACCATGAACTAGATCTAACTAAGCTAGCCAGCTTGCCACCAGCACGCATTGATATCGGAATTAGCAATGTGCCAGCCATTCAGATAGCTTGCGGACTTCATCATTCCGGTACTTTCTAGAATATAAAAGTTTTTAATTTAATTTATATTTAACTTTAGGTGTTTATTTATCTTTTTATTTTCTTTATTTATTTACTTATTGCAGAAATACTAATCATTTTGTATAATTATACATAATAGCGAGATAATATCGTGTTTTGTTATTTATTCTATTTTTATTTTTCATCATAAGAATATATACATTATTAATAATATACATTTTTGTTTTGTTTGTTTTTATGGCAGTTGTTTTGTTGGAGAATGGGGAAGTATATACATATGGCAGCAGTCAGTATGGACAACTTGGCTTGGGTGACACCACTCTCAGGTCTATTTCATTTATCTTCTTTCATTTTATTTTACACTTAAAAAATGTATAAAATTTAAATTCATTTTAACTTTTATAACTTGCTGTAACTGTAATTATAATTCTAACTTGTTTTAAGTAGAATTTTAAGAATATACTTAACATGGTTCATTAAAATTTGATTAAAGATACAGTATTGAATGTTCAGTAATAATCTGTAATCTTGGCAGAAGGATACTACTGAAAGTTCGTAAAATAGAAAAATCTGAGAATAAAATGTCTGATAAAGTAAGAAGTTATATCATAAAACGAGGTTGTTCTATGATGTTTCTTTTTGATTAAATTGAGAAAATATGATTCTGATAATAAGATTTTATAACTGTAGAGGAGCTTCTACTTTAGTTGGAGTGAAGTCATCTATAAAACAAGTAGCAGCGGGGAGCAATCATACAGTGCTGCTAACTGCTAATGGACAAGTATATACATTTGGCAACCATAAGGTGAAGTAGTTGATCTAGATGATCATTATATTTATCTGTTGTTCTGTAGGTTTTTGATAATTAGTATTTTTGCTGAGTGAAGTTTCTAGATATTATATCTTTGGACTTTAATTAATTAAGTTTTTTGTATCCGTTAACGTCTATGGTCATGTTAATTGTTGAATTTTAATTAATTAATAAGAATATTATTAAATATTTATTTATGAATAAGCCAAATCTAGAATAAGAATACAAAATTAAACTTTTTTTGACAACGTACAGATGTTGATCAGGGTTATGACTATTTTTTTATCGTTCAACTAATGTCACTATTACAATTTATCTAGTATTTGAGAAATAAACTTACATGATGAAAGAGTAAATTATCGCAAAGATTTAATTGCTGCATTAACTATTTTACTGTACGGCGTATTCATTTATAATATTTTGTTTTGTATGTTTGTGAATTATCAGAAAGGGCAGTTGGGTCGCCCAGTGGATGAATGTGATCAGCCAAAAGATAAGAAGAACAACGGATCACTCAGTCCTCGCATTGTGCCTGGCATTGGTAATACAGGAAAACTCTTATTTTAATTTAATGGCAGGGATTAGCGTACAATACGAGCGATGTCTCAGATATAGATGTCAATTTAAGTGTTTAACTGAAGAGTTTAGTAAGTTAAGGCAATGGTAAGCATTCTAATAAATCAAACATGGATTTTAGTCCAATCAGTAAAGCAAAAAATATCTGCTATTAGAAAAGTAAATAAATTCGGTCTATAAATTGTATTATACTTTAATATTGAACTAATAATAATAATTAACACTTAACCTGCGCTGTAATTTACAAGACAGTATTGATGTCAATTATAAATATATAATTCCTTGCTATACATATTAACTGCGCGATGTATTGAAGGTCCTAAGCATGGTAGAGTTGCTATATGGATTGGTGCTAGCGGTGATCAGACTGTTATACGTATTGATGAATCTCTCATCAATGCACACACACTGAGCGGGTCTAATATCATCGCTAACACTTCTTGCATTGGTACGACATTGCTCTTTTCTTTTTTATTTGTTTGATTTGCATTGAAAGAGAACAGTATATTTTTATATAGACATGAACACTTGTGACAGGTCTTCATGTCTATATCAAAATAACAAAAAACTTAAATGATTATTGCACCTGATCAATGCATACACATTGAGCATACACATTGTAATTGTATCAGGACAAGACAAAACCTTGAAAAAATAAATGTCAAGATATTATATAAGGAAATCAAAACATAGAAAAAAAAGTTCATTATTAAATACATTGTTAACACCTGTATTTTAATCGAGTTTGATAATATTAACACTGTTCTATATAGAATCTTGTATTATATTATGGTGGTAACTTTGAGAATCAGTGTTGAAATGTTGCAGGTTTGATTCCTAAGGTGGATATGGGCAGATCAAATGTCAGGTGTCTGATGATCAGTCGTCATGACGGCAGTTGTCGCAGTTTTACCGGATCAGATCAAGTGAATTTGATTGGACAGAGTATTTGTCTGGATCCCACGTATGATATTCTATGGAGGTTAGTTTGTGATTTTTTATTAATCGGCAGATATTTATATGAAAATATATTAGTATTTTGTGGATATAAATATCTATTATTATTAATAATAGATATTTTATTAATTTGATCAAAGTGTATTAAATACTTGCGAACATTGGTTCTAATTTGATTGATGGTATTCCTTATGATTGATTATTTTCTGAAAACGACATTATTTTAATTTATTATTGTAATTTTTGCGTTATTATTTAATTAATGATTATGATTGTTGTAGGACACATTTTTTTTACCACTATAGAGTAATAGAGTATAGAGCTTTTTTTAATAAAGTTGCTGTAAATATAATCTCTAGAGTGAAGAAAATTGTTGTTGATTACAAGATAAAAATAAGATACACGTTTTATAAAATATAAATGAAGAAGAAGTGACAATAAACCATACGACTTCTAATTTATATTTAGTAAACAGTTTGCTGTATATTATATTTTATTTATTTTAAATTAATTTACGATTGACTTCTAGTTTGGACCCAGCCAGCAATGAGCTTGTCTGCTATAACACCGTGGCAGGGGAAGCAAGAACAACGAAGCAGAGTATAAATGACATTCTGACACCGCAAAGATCGATACCGGTCAGACCTGGTAGCGTTTGTACGAGATCACATTGCGCCATGCATCTTCTAGGTAGTGTTATCTAACTGAGATATATTCAACAATAGTTTTCATTTTCTGTATTAGATTTGTTAAACTTTCCTGACAAAATGGTTTCGATTCTTGGGGTTTGGGTTTGGGTTACAATTTGGGTTAGGGTTAGTATTGAAGTTTGGGTTAGTGCTATGGTTAGGGTTAAGTTTAGGGTTAGTTAGGGGTATGATTATTAAATGAATTGACGGAGTAGTTTTGTTTGGTTAATGTATTCAAGGCTGACTTTGTAGGGTATCTTATTTAACACATCTAAAGTGTGATTAATTTCTTTTGAAGATTATTTTCAAATTTTATATGCTGTAATAAAAATTCATGTAATAAATAATTGTGTACTAGTTAAAAAGAATAAATGTTAATTGTTTTTCTTTAGTATTATTGGTTAAGAACTGTACTTATTACATGGTAGGTTATGGCATGTTTTTTGGACTTCTTTCTTGTAGTATTACAAGCTCTGATGCTTATAATATCTTTTAAGTTTATTGTATATTAAGTGGATTATTGGTCATTTTGTATTTGAATATTAGGATGTTTGGACTCTTTGACCACTGCAAACAGACTTGGCCTGAGTGTAGCAGAGGAGGAGGGAGAAAAACAGTCATCATCTGTCATCTATACTAAAGATGACTACGCTGTTGTAAATAGATTCGAAAGTAAGATTCAAGTTTTATATTTAAAATATTTAGTCTTTTTAGACTATTATCACTGGTTGAGTTTTTATTGCTTTTGAATTTTGTTGATGTAATTGATTGATTTAATGATTATGGACTGTTTTTAATGGTTTGGTTTTATTGCTTTTGAATTTATTTTTGAATTTTTAAATGTTGTAATTTATCTCTAGATCATTTAAATTATGTCAACTGATGCTCTGATGATTAAAACATCATATGATTTAATGATATTCGCTGATCTTAAAAGTCAAGTACTTTAATTTTAAAGTCCAGTGTGAAATTTGTCTTAACTTAAATAGCCTCTTAATGCCATTGTTGAATTAGTAAATTGAAACTTTTATGTAACTTTTAGTAAATAACAGTAATCTAATTGACATAGGATACTGGTTCAGATTGGCTGGTCTTGATGATAATATTGCAAAAAGTAAATTAATGCCTGATTTCTGGAAGCCTACATTTCATTGGACTATAGCGTCATCTGATTATAATAAAGTGGTGGCTACTAAAACAAATGCACTGTATGATTTAACTAAACTTTTAGATATCTGCACATATGATAGAATCTGT
>JAQIXG010003583.1:0-14510 GCA_034700105.1 Oconnorella tubifera | reverse complement strand
ATTAACAGTGAAATATTATGAATTATTCCAGGATTTAAACTCTCTAATTCATATAAATTATAATCAATACCTTTCTTAGGAATGCTTTCATCTGCTACAACATGCACGGGTTCAACAAGACTCGACTCTACAGCTTCTAAAACCTGATACATACTGCCACCTATAACACAGTATATACTTCTGCTTGCAATTATACACTTCAATGTCACATTAGCTCAAAATGTTACTTATAACTGAATTATTTCAACCAAATGGTTCAATTAATGTCAATATTCAAACAAATGAAGTCAAATTCAATTATGATACAAAAATGATGACTGAGTGTACAGAAACCAAGAGATGAACAGTTGGTTCTTAACACATTCCACGAAATGATTCTGATTTATAATAACAGATATATCACTACAGTCAATTTGTTACGTTAATATAGTAAGGTTAAGCTTAAAGGTTAAGTTCAGATGTAGCTATCAATTTAACCACCCTACTGAAGGATGCAGCAAGTTAGAGAAATAGCAAACTATCTGGGATTTGAACCTGGACCCGTCGTCTCCGAGTCCAGTTTTCTAACCACTTTTCTAACAAGCCTTAACACTGTAATGTGTATAGTCAAGATACACAGGTTTCATCTCCAGTTAAATCAGATGACTTTAAATCTTTAAATGTAAGTTTCCAAAAAGTAAATGTTTTAATGTGACAGTAGACAATGATGATGATAAAGAGGATGATACAGTTAAAAGAAAATGATGATGTTGTTGACTAGTACTAACCAACTTGATTAGTGAAAGCGCTTGCAGAAGTCAGAACAGATGAACTCCAAGAACTCAGACTGCCCCAACCCCACCCAGATGCCTCATTCTGTTTATGAAATAAAAACAATATGAAAATATATAAAAATAATAATATGTCTAAAGATTGCACTTATAGAAATATAAAAATTGTAAAAACCACAGCAATTTTTGATGAATGATACAAAAAGATTCAGTGACATTGATGGCAGGTAGACTTTTGCTCTTTTGTTATTTTTAAGATGCCGAGTGTTTAAGAGTGTTATGGATAATCATATGTGACATAGTCCAGAGTCATTTAATCATTCTTAAAATCATTCAATTGCCTAAACCACTAAAATAAACCCTTAAAAGTTGACAAAAGCCAACTATTGCTTCTGGACACAATTTTAATACAATGTGTCCAGGAATAATTTCAAGGAGCCCACAGCATGCACCCGTACGGCTTATATATGTTTCTAAATGCAAATTTAACAATAAAATTTATATATTATAAGTCAGTTGGCGTATATAAAATGTTAAAAAAATAATAATTAAACACGCGACTCCATTGATTTAAAGAAAATTAACCAAACATAATCGTCATAACTCACCGATGATGCTGCATCTTTATCCAGTAATTTATCCTCATCAGATGAACTCTTCCTCCCCTGCATTTTCTCAACAGACTCTTCTTTCTTCTTCTTCAATGCCTCTCCTTCCTTATCTCTCTTATTTAGCAGCATTTCTGCTGCCTCTAAAGCTGCATCTGCATGCTGCAATGATGCATTCTTTTCATTTGTAGTAGATACATTACCCTGAGGCACTGATTCAATCTTTTCAGTTACATCTCTCTTGCTAGCTGTAGCATCATTGCCAGGTACTTTTACTACCTCTGATTTCACAGCATTCTTGGTATCACCAGTTTTACTTTCTACACTAATTATCTTCTTCTTAGAGAATGATGCTTCTTTCTTTCCTTCTTCTTTCACACTTGCTTTCAATTCTTTATCTACAATAATCGATTCTTTTGAATCTTTAGTTGTTAACAATTCCGGATCTTTCTGGATCGTACCTTGTGCATTGGCTTCTTTAACGGATTCAACTTTCTCAGTCAAATCTTTCACAGAACTCTTTTCATCAGATGAACTTCCACTCTTTATATTTTTTGCATCCTTAGTCAGAACTAACTTTCTTGTCCCGACTGATTTCTTGTCACTCAAAACATCTACCTTCTGGGAAATAACAGATGATTTAACGTCATCTGATTTGACTGACGATGCAGCTGTTGTATCTGATGTAATAATAACACCGAGAGGTTTAACTGCCTTTATACTTTTACTCGGTGATTCTTTTACAGCAGCAGACTTCACGACTGCATCAGTAGCAGTTCTTTCTTTAGCTTCTACTTCACTTTTTGATGCGGAAACATTTGAAGCCAAAGCTGCATCATCACATTTCATGGGTGAATCAGTTGATTTTTCAGGAATTTCAACAGTGGGTTGAGATAGATCTTGTGTGGAGGATTTATTAACAGAAGGAACAAAAGGAGTTTCTAAAATATCAGTATTGGTCTTAGTTTGTGTCGTTTCCTTGTTGGTAATTGCTTCTGTACTGACATGCGATTCAGCAACATCATCAACCTCATCTGATACTGTATAAATCATCAAATATTAAAGAAATTGACTTTATATACAATTTTTAAGCATTAAATAAAGGTGTTTCTAATACTTTCATGTTACTTATTATTACAATTATATTCATATTATTTCTATCAAAACTGATCACAGAAACTTTCATCGTTTATTTTTTACTTACGTTTGCTTGGTTACATTTTCAAGTAACATTTTTTTACTTTTATTCCTTTTATATTTTCACAATTAATTACAAAATTATTAAAATTAATCGTTTCACAGACTTTTAATTAATTGTCATCTATTGATATAATTTTCAAAATATTGAATCTTTAAATGAATTTAAAAACCTTTAAATTCTTTAAATGACGTTTTATAAACCGAAGTTCTATAACACTCCAAAAATAAAATTCATTTATAATTAATGTAATTTATACCTTCTGCCAGCAGTGCATCTATTTCTTCATCAGTCATCTCAGATGTAAGTTCTGCCATTTCTAACTTTTAATCTAGAATTCAAAGAAATTACGCGATTTATGCAGTTTCCTGTCCGCTATATAAATGAATGATTTTACAGTAATAAAAATAATGACTGTTAGCACATATAAAACCGATGAATAACTATATATAATTCTAGATTATAATTTGTTTCTTGCTTGATTTGTGGACAGAATCACTCTCTGATCAAGTTATAAATAATAATGTGTTTATCATTTATATGTAGTTTCACCTTAGTTCATCATGCAAATGCCTAGATTTTTTTAAGTGTAGGTTTTAAACATTTTTGGTATTTCATTTCCTATTAGCTTTTTCGCTTATAAAAATTACTTCTTTGATTTATTTAATATTTTGTTTTTATATTTGTAATCCGTTTCTGAAGCAATGAGATGTAAAAAATTTAGAATATTGACAAAAAAGAAAAGAATAAACTAGTCTAGAGAAATCAAATAAGGATATCTTAGCAGTATCATTTTTAGTTTATAAATTACATAGTAAATTTTTATTTAATTCCATTCTTCTTTAAATTTTTCAAATCGTTTCTGTACTGAAACTGTGTGATTAGAATTGCAGAATCAATATTTAAATCGAAAGTCAAAATATACTTTTGAGAAAATAGATATAATCAAATCAATTAGTAGTTTGAACCTAGTAATTTTTATCCGAGTTAGCCATTAAATATTCCGCTTACTTTTTTGGATTTTTTGAATTAAATGTAATTAATTTACATCACGAAATTAAGTACTTTACGACTAAAACCCCACCCTTCTAAGATAAAATTGCGTAATCAATATTTTAATAACAAAATTCATTTAAATTAAATGTACGGAGTACGCCAAATTAAAATTTACGACTGCAGCATAAGCACCCCGTATAAATGAACAAAGTTCCCTTCCTAAGAAATAAATAAAAGAATAAAAATATTAATAATTTTATTTGTTTTCGTTCGCATCAAAACAAGTAAATATTGCAAAATGCAGACTTTGTTGTTTTAATCGCGATGAATCTATTTTGATGTTAAAAATATTTTTATTCCTAAGCATTCCTTTCCCTTGAGATTCATTCTCCTACAATTATTGTCTAGATCGGTGCCTCTAATTTGTTTTTTATGTGAGATTATTTAGTTTGTAGCTACCAAAAATGTTTTATTTTGAGATTTTAATAAATTATAATATAATTGACTTTGCTGCTGCTCCTGTTACTCATTAAATGCGCTATAATAGTATTGTATTATCGAATAATGTAATCGATAAAGTTTTTCAATAGTTCGTAGCGTAGCGGTAGCTAGTCCGACTCCGGATCAAAAGATTGCATGTTCAAATCACGTCGGAGTCAAATAAAAGCTATTGATTTTCGATCTGTACGAATAAAATATCTTTAAAAAATTATCATAGTTTGTCTAGGATAAAATATATCTTGATATAATGTCTCCGGACACAACTAATACTAACATTTCCTACACGATGTATCCGAAAAAACTTACCCGAACCACGAAACGTGTCACTAAATATCGATTAATGTTAGGATTCGGGATAAGATTAAAGTTACGAAATATTTCTAGGGTTAGGATTTTAGAAAAAATTTCCCTCGGGACATTTTCTAGAGGTATTTTGTCCAGTGACATTTTGTCCGGGGTTCGTATTCAGTAAAATATAAATAAATATAAAATGCTCCATTCTTCTGTCATTTCGTAAGTCTTTATTTAAGCAAATAAAATTATCTCAATGGTGATTTGCTAATGGAAATTTATATAAAAATTCCATTCGTGGCTATTTATAGCTTTTAAATCGTGCAAATTATGAGATTTCATGTTTTAGGCCCGCGGTGAAGTTGTCCATAAATAGAAGTAAGAATGTTATAAAAAAATATTTAATTAATTAATTAATTAATTAATTATAATATACTGTCAGCTTGACGTGAATAGTAATAAATTACTGTTTTAATTAATAAATCATTAATCTTAATTAATCGTATCTTTATAATTAATTAATATAAGCGTGGAGTGGCACGCTTGTTTATTAAGCGTATAGTGTTTACAGTGATGGCCTAAAAATTACTATCAATTTACATGACTTTTTTATTTAGTTAATATCCATTTTTAGAAATACAACGAATCATTAAAAAATTGTAGCTGTCGTTTGGAACTCGAAGTGGACCTAAAATTAGTAAATATAAAAAATGCATCTTAAAAGGAACTGTTGACCTCAGGGCTGGTGTCTAGCCCCCCCCCCCATTTAACTGAAAAATTCTTGTGAATAATAAAATTTGTGTCGTGATAGTGTTGTTTGTTGTGCTACAATTTAATTTATAAATGCTATCTATTGTTATTGTCTGTTGTCAAACAATACTTTAAATTACTTTTATAAGTCATTTAAATAAATTCATCGTATTGAGCAAGCATAAATACGATGAATCTGAACCTTTCGTTGTTCTACGGAGTACTTTTAAATTCTGGATTGCAATGTTTCATTTTTCGCGGAAAGTGGTTTAAATTGGGAATTTCAATATTTATTGTATTTAATAAAAAGTCTAATTGTTTTCATATCATTGTAGTATCTAAGAACACGCAACAATGCTGCGTCTTAGAAGTCATATCGCTCAGTTGTCATCAACGGCGACTGATCTATTGTCCGATCAAACGTCGGCTAAAGGATTAGCGAAATGTTGCGTGCATCGGTTGACCCCAGTATGCGTTAAGTATCTAAACCGGACTAAAAGTACAGATGTTTCCGCGAGCTCAAAAAAGCGGGATAAATCCGGATATAAGCCGATTAAGAAGCTGATGGTTGCGAATAGAGGTGAGATATGTCAATAGTAAGCAAAGTGTGTTCAATTATTTTTTTGTAATATTTACTACTTCTACTGCTTTAAGTCTATGAAGAATCATTGGTTATCTTCAGTTATGTTTTAGGTTATGTTATCTGATTAATAGTTATGTTTCCTGTTAGATCAGAGACTTCATAGAATTTTGAACACTTTTATTCTTTATATATATATAGCATATATAGTCTTTGGTACATTGGAAGTTTAATATTTCAGTCTTTTTAAAATAGAAATGGCCGAGCATTTAGTGGTTAGTGCTGACTTGCTAAGAGCATTCACTCATCACTTGGATTATTTACATCCTGTTCATAGCATTGACATTATGTTTTATATACACTGTACACTGAAAATATTATAACAGTTACGTGATGGAACATGATTTCAATTACATAGTATTTTGATAGTACGATGCTTAGGAAATCTACCTTAAAGAGCTTTATATTTGGTAATATTTCTGCTCGTACTCACAAATAACTTGAAATAAGACTTGTGAAAATGGTGTTGAGTACATTTTGCTTTAATTACAACAAGATGACACTGAGAGTTTTCAATCAGTGGTGCAAGCTTCATAGTGTAATTAATGAATATAGATATAACAATAAGTACTATCATTATATCATTATATTATACTGGTATAATGGCATACTACATTTTATAGGCCTCAGTACAACTTGTAAAGTTATACTATACTTATCTAATTTTAGATTAATTGAATAAATAATCAATGTTATCTTCCCTCTTTTTTTGAGAGAGAATGATTATATTCGCCATTTTGTTATGAACTCTAATATTGTAATATTGGTCTTAAGAATAAGATAGCAAATTATACTATTATTACTGTCGCTTATTTTTTAATTTGATGTTATATTTTTAGTCTATATTGACAGTATATATAACATTTCTTAAATAATATTCTGATCATTAGAGTTGATTTAATGAAATTTTTATATTTTGTACGTTTTCTAATTCAAGATACACTGACATAAAGGAAATAGATTTTGTTTCTAAGCATTATTGTCCAGTGCATGAAAAGGATGATTGAGTTGAAAA
Organism: Oconnorella tubifera; assembly: GCA_034700105.1. Taxonomy (NCBI): domain Eukaryota; kingdom Metazoa; phylum Annelida; class Clitellata; order Enchytraeida; family Enchytraeidae; genus Oconnorella; species Oconnorella tubifera. Next base: position 7,741 of record JAQIXG010003583.1, on the reverse strand, counting down.
ATGAAATAACTATTGATCATAGAATTGAAGGGAGTCCATAGTGTAGCATTGTACAGGAATATTATGATCACAGTGACAACATCTATCTATGCTATTATTATTGTAATTATTGACTCATTTATTGGTTGTTCTGGTTTTTTCCATGTATGGAAAATTATTTAGTGCACTGTGTTAAGAATGAAGTGTTGACTGATCACATGCTCAGTTTGACAACAGTATCATTTAATAACCATTAGAACAGATGTTAGTTACAGTAAAGAGAATATTAAAAGAAGAATATTTCCATTTCTAAACCAAATGAGTACAATATGAGACCTTTAAATAGCATCTGTATCAAAATACATGAAGCTAATTAATTGAGTATTTCACTGCACGTGTCTTAAAAAATACAGTTGCAGTATATCAGCAATAATAACAACTAGGCCTTGTTTATTTCCAATTATGTAGAGACAGAAATCAAGTAGAGGTTTGATACTAAATTTTAATGGCCTTCAGCGTATTGTGACCTACTTTTTAAGTGGGCTGTGACCTAGTTCTATAGTCTACATTACAAAATATTTGTTCAAAGCTTGTGGTTAAGTAAATGCTGCATTGTGTCTCAGGTGTTATATAGTCCCACAGTCAATTTGGACCAGTTTAAGCGTTTTATGGTTACTTCTGCCTGGAATAGGTTTGGTCTAATGTGATTTCAGCCAAGTACAAGTCAATTTGACCAGCCTTGCATTTTTATTGAAATTATATTATCACTCTCATAACAGGCAGGGTAAAATAAAATAAAATAAATTATAGAGAATGAAAAGTTTTTGTTATATAAAATTAACTGATGAACATAATTATATTTTTGCTATAAACCGTAAATTAATAGCAGAATGTTTTGTATAGAATATGACAGTGAGTTAAAGATATATTGAATAATAATAATGAAAGTCCCGTGCTTGCACGGAAGGCCTATTAAATGATGGGCCGAACTGACTACAAGTGGGCCGAATTAACTCAACCAGTCTGGGCATATTTGTTACTCTGTGTCCAAATTAAACGCAATTGTAAGAGGATAAATTAACTGATCCGAACTGATCGTGTGCTGAAATGGCCTGTTACTTGATTTACTGTTACTAAGATTTATGTTATATATTAATGTTGTCTAGAAAATTATAGTATACAAGAGGACTGTCTGGGTTTTGAATGCCGATTATTTGAAATATTATTAAAGTGTCTTGTTTTTATGATTTAATCATATATTTAATCATATAAATTCAGTTGGATGTGAATTTGATTGCAATGATTGTGTTCGAAAATATTAACTTTCTAAAAAATTGTGTTTTTTAAATTCAGTAATAATTTCTTATTTTTTTATGTTCTTTACAATGCAACTAGTTTTTAACTAACTTGTAGTCTTACAAGACTTACAGAAAGTCGTCACAGTCTTGCAGAGTCTTGCAGATTCTAAAATAAATTGAGTCAAAGAACATTGAGAAATTAGTGATTTAAATTTTGTAATCTCTTTCATTTGAAAAAAATGTTATTTTAACTTAAGTTTTTAATTCTTGATCTAGCATTTGTTAAAATGCTAGATAATATTCATTAAAATATTATTTAGCATTAAGTGAATTGTATGCATTCAATAATATTATATGCAATCAACAAAGTCACAGTTTACTGTTTTAGCTGTGCTTACTTAACATTTTTTGTGGACTTTATAGTTGTAACATAAATTTAGAATGTAAATGGGAAAGAATTATTTTTAGATCTCATTAGTCTGTTAGGTTGGCGCAGTGTGCAAGTGTCTACATTCACTTATTTTAGGATACAGGTTACAATATACTAACATCAACCATAACATGTCTGTCAGTAAATAGATTTTACTACTTGCATTTTTGACAAACAAGTGACAAATGGGTCACCGGGCAATGCGCTCATGACAAAAGCCCACGGACAAATGAGTGCAGGGACAATATAGTGTACAGGACAAAAACCCACCAACAAATGCTGGCAATAATGTAAGAAATCAGGTTATCAAAAAATGCATCAATTAGCATTTATGTGAAGATACTATGCTGTAATTGTGAATTTTTTTATGAAGTCCAAGAAAAATTGAGCGGGTTTGAATTATTCTTAGAATTAGGAATTAGATCTATATTTAGACTATGAGTAAAATGTTTGGCATACATTTAGTGGTCGATGCAACAAACAACAGCACTTACAACGTTGGCCAATATATATGTAGTCCTATACAATATACATGTATATGTAGTCCTATACAATATACATGTATATGTAGTCCTATACAATATACATGTATATTTATTCCTATACAATATACATGCATATGTAGTCCTATACAGTATACATGTATATGTTTTGACATAGTGTTAAAAAAATGCATATTACCTAAAAAAATTATAACAAAACTTGATGGGGGAAAGTTTAAGTTTAGCTCCTCCCAATGCTTAGAATCTTGTTACATCAAATGTTGTATTTTATTTGTTATACAATCTCCTTGTATATTATTTTATTATGTCATATTTTTCTAGTACTTATTCTTTTTTTTATTCATTGTACTTCTACAAGATCTTGCTTTTAATGCTGTGTAAAAAATATTTCATTTACTTGTTACATCTGTAAATCAAATCTGTTTAGATATGATTTGATGAAAGAGAGAAAGTTGTTGAAAGGAAAAAAAGTTGAAGACGGGAGATGATTATGCAGGAATCCGGCTAGGATTGATCAGTTGGATATGTGCATAGTAGGGAGGTTTTTATATGAACTTACTGTGAAGGTCATAGAATAACTTTCATAGCAGTAATTTCTCTTTGGTTTTTAGTCATGGCGGAGCAACTTAGTTACTAGAACGTCTTGTTAACCAACTGACGGATGGTGGGTTTAAATTTCAGTGGGGATCTGATTGTCAAATTTGGAAAATCTTGAAACAATTGATAAAATGTTGAATAATGATTTCGCTAATGAAATTATTTTTACCAAGTGTTTCGTTAGACTGGTCATAAGGTATGTTGTGATCCAGATGAGATATTTCTGCTTTTTTTAATTAATCAGGCACAGTATCATTTCAGTGATATTGTACTGAAAATGTCTTCCTATAGACCTTTACTGGTTGTAAACCTATCGATTATGTTAATTGATTTGAAATAAAAAAATGTTGTGATATTGTTTGCTTTCTATTTCTTTTTTGCAATTGTTTCAAATCAAACAAGACAGTTTTGGATTTTGTTGATGCTATTAAATCTTATTGACACTATTGCGCTCAGTCAGCAAAAAGTGTAATTTTTGAACTCGGCTCTAACTCTTGAAGCAATTGATGTAATTAAAATTAATTGCTTTGACAAATGAGTGGCATAATAAGTTATTGAAAATATTTCTGATTTTCCATTTAGTTATAGCCAATTATTGTTTTGAAAACTTTTTCTTGTGTCAAAATGATTTGCAATTTTATTATAATGATAAAACTTGTTTTTTCATGGATGGGAATATTTTGTATCCGGACTGAATACTGTTATAACTAATGTAAAGCTGTGACATGTGATTTATATCAGTTGATAAATGAGAATTTAGACTATAGTCCAAACGGTGAAATGTGATAGTAAACATATACAACATGCAGTTTATATATGACACAGTTTATCTATATCATGCGTCTTATTTATAATGTTTAATGGCTTGTTTATACCATGATTAAACCATCAGAAAATATTCATTTAATATAGATTCCCTATTTGTAATAGCAAGTCTTGTCGATCTTTATATGTGTTTGAAGTGTTATTTATAAGGAAACTTATTAATTAGGGTTAGGGGTGCACCAATAGTTAGAAATAGAATAAGTTTATTTAGAAATTTATAATAAATATACAATACATAAAAATATAAATTTGAGATTCAAATTTTATATGTTCACAATGCATCTAGACAATTATTTACCAAACAATTTGTAATTTTTGATCATGCGTTTGTAAGTTTAATGCAATATTTAGTCCTATCTGTACCTGGTTGACTCTAATGCTCTCAGCAGTAAGGATGTAAAACTATTTTTCTAATTATTACTCTATATTACAAATAAAGTGTATACGGTAGTAGAAATAATTACTGCTCTAGGTTTTTTGATCATTGCTATTTTTGGTTTATCCTGTTTTCTAGTAATTATTGTTCTTAGAAAACTCTAATATTGAACAATTACTTCTTCCTTATTCTTTTAACGTTTTCAACAGTGTGTACTCAGAAATTTTTTGATGAAATTGAAATAATTTGTGCCTACTGCTTGGATTGATAGCGGTCATATAAATTAATGTTTCCTGCTGGAAAATGACTGTCCTAATTTCAATAATCTTTGAACAATTAAAACGCAAAGTTGTACATGCTAAAAGTACAGTTATTTAACTACAGTGTGCCTATATTGATTCAAATCCTTGTCAATGCATTTGTAAAAAATAATTTAAAATCTTGTGCTGTTCACATCCTAATAAATAATTAAATCTTACAAAAATCCTAAAAAAAGTATTGTAAAAATTACTCAAAATATCTTCAAATTATTCACCGGGATAATGATGTTACGTTTAAGGTTACAGTTAGAGAGACTTATGATAATCTTTAATCTTTAAGATTATACTTGGATTATAGTTATGCAATAATATAATGCATTTGATTTTTGTTTTACAGTTATATTTATTTTTATATTCTAGAAAAACAATCCATAAAACCAACTATTAAGTTTCAATTACTAAGTGATATTATATACTGTATAAAATGCTTGAAAACCTCATTTCTATACACGCAGGTGAGATTGCAATACGCGTATTCAGAGCCTGCACAGAGATGGGTATAAGAACAGTGTCCATCTACTCGGAGCAGGATCGTCAACAGATGCATCGTCTGAAGGCGGACGAGTCGTATCTTGTTGGGAAAAGTCTTCCGCCAGTCGCCGCTTATCTCAACATACAGGACATCATCCGAGTCGCTCAGGTAGGGAATTGCTTTGTTTGTCTACTTACTTTGTATTAAAGTGTAATTTACAAATGCTTATATTTTCCGGGCAAGGTTAGGTACTTCTGTTAGTTCTACTTTATAATGATGTTGATTAGTGATGAGTGATTGCATAAATTACTTGTAAGCCACTGCTTTTCTAAGCGATTAAGTGCATTAGACTTGTATACTTCAGGCAATAATTTAAAAAGTAAATAAGAAGGTATACTTCAGGCAATAATTTAAAAAGTAAATAAGAAGTATGTTGCAGTCGTTTGACTGTTGGAGTTGATAAAGGACTGAAATTGATTTATTTTGTATCTTTCATTTTATTTGATCAATCATATGATGCACGTTGAGACTGACTATTGACAAACAGATGGATAGAGGATGTAATTTCAGACCGAGTCAGAATATAAGGCTCTGGGTAAAAGTATTGTTGTCTATAATGAAATCTAAGATGTGAACTGAACGAGAAGAATATCATTTTATAATAATTAAACCATAGGCAGTGATAATGAAACTGTTATTGATAATGCTTACAAAGTAATATTACCCAATAATATAAATACAGAACTTTCCATCCAGATAGTTATATATTGATTCTGTGTTACTTTTAATTAAGGTTTCTTTTATTTGTTTACTTTGCAGGAGAACGGTGTGGATGCCATTCATCCTGGTTATGGATTTTTATCAGAAAGAGGAGACTTTGCGGAGGCCATTAATGACGCGGGGATTATATACATTGGACCAACAGCGGAAGCAATATATCGCATGGGAGATAAAGTTAAAGCTAGGGAGGCTGCTATTGAAGCAGGTGATTAATCTGATGATTGGTTTGATTTGATAAATTATGATTGATTATATCATAATGAATAAAGCAGAACAAATGGCTGTGTGATAGCTTGCTTGGTAGCTCAAGTTAGAGTCATTAGTTCAATTCTGTGTTTTTACTATTCGTCCGAATACAAATAGTGATCCAAAACTGTTTGATTAAATGCAATAGTGAGCCAATGTCTCTAAAGTAAAATATTTTTTCAGTAGACCGAATAATACTTTAATTTAATATAGGGTAAGTAATAACATGAATATATACTGATGTCTGAAACCAATATGAACTGTGTAGTTGGTTCAGCGTTAATTTTTAGATTGCATTACTTAGATTATGTGCATTAGACTCTGATTTTGAGGCTTTTAAAATTGATTACATTTTATATTATTTATTAAGGTGTTCTGGTTGATAAATATCTTTGTTTGGCATTTTGTGTTGATGTGACATTAAGCATCCAAACAAACAACTAGGTTTAAATAAGCTTTGTATATTTTAGGTGTGCAGGTTATCCCCGGATCCCCGGGCCCCGTTGAATCAGCGGAAGAAGCTAAAAAATTTGCCGAGTCATACGGCTTGCCTATTATCTTTAAAGCAGCGTATGGTGGAGGGGGGAGAGGAATGAGAAGAGTCAATAAGATGGAGGCACGTTTCATTTATGGCTAAGACAATTTTACGCAAATTAATAACTTAAAATAAATTATCTAGGCAAATGACATTATTATCTTGGTAATTTAATTCTTCTTTAAGCAAGGTTATTTAACAAAATTTATTTCATATACTGAATGTAATACATTCACGTGAGATCTCTTTATTAACTTGTAATTATAGTCACAAGTAAAAGTGATGTTGAGCCAGAAATAAACGAAGATTTTTATATCATTTATTACTGAATCTAAATACTTAGTGCTGTTTTAATTTATTTTATCATCAAAGCTTAATAAATGCCTATAATTACACAAAGAAGGTATCCCGTGACTTATATTTACAATCAAACCATCCCGTGACTTATATTTACAATCAAACCATCCCGTGACTTATATTTATGAGTAGAACTATTCTACCTTCAGGAACTTCATGACGCTTTTGATCGCGCGCGCTCCGAAGCGCTCTCAGCATTCGGCAATGGTGCACTCTTTCTCGAGAAGTTCATAGAACGTCCGCGACACATTGAGGTCCAACTTCTCGGTGACAAATACGGCAACGTGTCGCATCTTTACGAGCGCGATTGCTCCGTCCAGCGACGTCATCAGAAGGTTATTGAAGTGGCTCCCGCGCCGAATTTACCGACTGAACTGCGCGATGCGATGACGCGCGACGCGGTGAAGTTGGCTAAACACGTGGGGTATGAGAATGCAGGGACTGTGGAGTATTTATTGGATGGTAATGGGAAGTATTATTTCATAGAAGTGAACGCGAGATTGCAGGTGGAGCATACAGTTACTGAGGAGGTGACAGGGTGAGTTGTGGGTTGAATTAAAAGGTAGATTGTGGTAATAAAATGATGATGTGTTATTTAATTTTTTCTGATTGACAGTTTGATGCAATATTTTGGTACCTATTGCTACCAATGGTTTACGTAGAGTGTGTGAAAGTCCATACGAAACAGGGTTGAGATGATTTAAATCAAGTGATTTAAATCAGGTGATTTGAATCAGGTGATTTAAATCGCGATTTAAATCGCGATTTAAATCAATTAAAAAAATCATGAAATTTTTGATTTAAATCAGAAATATTATGAACATTAATTAAATGTATAAAAATGTTTGATCATTATCAGAAGTGAATTAAACTATCTATTAAATAATCTACTAAACTATATTTCTCACTGACTGAGCTGATATTAACACAAGGCTTTGCAATACAATAGGAAATCAATATATTGACAACAGATTGTTTGTTTAATTGAATGCAGCGCTGATCATAATTTAATTTTAAATTTAA
>JAQIXG010003582.1:0-14512 GCA_034700105.1 Oconnorella tubifera | reverse complement strand
AATTCGTTAAGAATAAGAAAATATCTGGGCAGTAATAAATAATTGAACGATTCAGCATTTTATTCACAACCTTACAACTGAGAAAACAATTAAATTAAAAATAGTATTCTTGTAATTTCATACATATAGAGTATTTTTATGCGAGGCAGCAATGGTGGGGCCTACAAATTTATTTGTGAAACTGACCTACAAAAACTTTATCAGGCTCTGATCAGTTGGTAACAAAAAACTGAATCCTTCAGGGAGTAAATCAACCATCAAACAATTCAACGTTTAATGTTTAGACCTAGATTTAACTTGTGGTCCTACAGTGAATTACACTGTAGTTAAAAAATGATATAAATTGCTGCTTAATATTATATACTTATGAAAGGAGTAATGCCAATGCTCGTAGCGTTCGCTCCAATATTTGAACAATTCCATCGATGATTTCTGAATTGATGTCTGCATTCGTTCAACGCCAGCTTGTTGCCGTCTCCCACCGCGGCCATGGCGTCGGGCCTCGACTGGCAGATGACTCGCTGGGCCGGGGACAGTCCAGATATCCTATTGCATATCACGCTAGCCCCTAGAGCCAGGACCGAAGGTAGAGCCCTGTAGAAATTAAATTAAAACTACAAGATCAAGCGTGAAAAGTCAAAACGGCTCCGACTCAATTCTTAGAGTTAGGGTTGAGCATCCGTTGAGGTTAGGATACGGGTTAGGGTTAGTATTAAAGTTAGAGTTATTGGTAGCTCAATAATAGAAAAATGTTTATTTTCGAAAATAGATATTAGGCCTACTGTTCGTTTTGGACCCATGAATTCCGAATTTTTAAATAACAAATTACTTATAATTTATAATTTGTAGGCCTGCTTTATAAAAGCTATTACTTTTATTTTTTAATTTAGCAAATACAACTTACATCCAAAACAATAAGTTGTGAAAGTGTACTACGAAACACATAATCTGTAAAATTTCCAATTTTGTTCACTCTTCTTCCCATTCAGTAAAAAAGTGACTTTAAACTAAATTACAAACACTAATAAAAAATTATTTTTAGCCTATCAAATTGTCTAATTATTAACGCTCAAGTTATATACTATATTAGACTTGATCAGTTACAGTTTTAACTATTTTTATTTCAATCGCTGCATGTTAATCCACGAATAATATGATGTATATCTCATAACGACTTGTGTGTTCTGATTTAATTTCTTTATTTAACTGACTTTATTTGGCGAGTATCCGCTAAGTTGTAAATATTGCACTCAGTGGAGCGAAACATGGCCATAAAAATCTGGTCCATATAAAATCGGTCTTTTCCACGGAATCTGTTGACCGGCTTGACACATGCAGAAGCCAATTTATTTATTTCCGCACTGGTTAATCTTATCCTTCTTTTAATCGATGAGAGAGATTCATTAATTCAATTTTAAACTAGTCATCTTTAAATTGAATTCCAGAGGCTGATCAATGATATTTGAACTTAATCTGTAGACTCTAGTAGTTTGTTGCAGCGAGAGAAATTATAAGACGATTCATAATTTCTACTGGTAGTTTTAAAATTACAAGTACAGTAATTATTGTAGTCATACAGTGCGCATTTGAACTATTAGAACGCAGATGATAATCTCTTGATTTATTAATTGCATAGATTTTTAGCGGAATTCAGATTTACATACTATTATTGATGAGAATATGAATGGGTGTGAATTTAACTTGGTAATAATTAAGTCGGATTGGTACTTGATAATGTAATCTACACTCATTTACTAAGTTTGATATAACAAATAAATAATAGGCGTTTTCATTCGAATCGCATATTGTCCTGAACAAAGTATCGTATAGAATTAACGTTTATTTACTTGTTATAAACCCCAATAAAAATGTCTCAACAATGTAATTAAAATCATAAAAATATGATTATGATATTATACTATTAAGTTTATTTAAGCTTAAACGACGTCAAATAGTGTAAATATTAATAAGAATAATTCTCTAAAATACAGTGTATAAATTACACACTTATTTTTTGTGAGGGTGGGGGAGGGTAATGACGCCGCACTTTAGAAACTTTAAAATTGGGTTTTTATTTTTGGATAGTTACAAAATTTAAAACAAACATTAAATTCTATATGCATAGTCTAAGTCTTATACATAGTCTTTACCTCAAAAGAATTTCTTTAGCATTATCAAATTTTTAAAAAGTAAATTTAACAAATTCATCTAATTTAAGCCTATTTAAATTTAAGACAAAGTTAACAAGTCATTACAACTTCATAAATTAAGGACTTAAATCGATATGTAAACAATATTTGACAAAACCTAGCTGTCAAGCTCTAAGTAGGCCTATCAGTTAATTAAAAATGATTATAACTGTAATACGGCAAAAACTGTGTATCCATTCTTAATAATATGCAGGTAGCCTAATTAGGAACCTGCAATGACAATATTGATAGCATATTATAACTGCAAACTGACGGTAATAAAGTTTGTAAATCTTCAACCAAGCGAAACATTTAAGATAATTAATTTTAAATTTGACAAAGTGCGTAGTATTTATGATCATAAATTTTATTGACAGGATGTGCCATATGCACGAAGAAATAAAATTGATATCAATGGCGTAACTAGGATTTTTCGGGGGCTGGAGGGGGGCAGTGGAGGGGGGTTGTACAATGCGTATCAACGTTATTTAAACTTTCAGCGACTTTACTATATCATAGAGCAATAGAATATAAGTTACTACAAATTCTAATGTTAATAAATAGTGTGAAATTAATTTATATTTTTTCAAAATTTTACATCAGCATAAAAGGCCATGCATACTTAATATAATAAGTCGTTGATAAGCCTATATACACATATAAATCTGATATACTAACAAATAGAAAAAAACAGAAAAGATAATCAAAAACGCTTTCATATCAGTTTATTTTCGTCAGTTAATAATCATACCAGTTTATCATATATCCCGCCTGATATCAGTTCATTGATCTCCTTTACCTAAAATTTGTTTTAAAAATAAAAAGTACTAATAACGATTGACTACAGAATTGAAAGCAAGTCAAGACATAATGATAATAATACGATAAAGCTATCTCGAATTATAGCCTACCATGTACAAAAATGACACTGAGCTTAGTGTTTTTTGTCTTCTTCTTTACCTAGTAAATCTGCATCATATAGCAATACGAATTGAATCAGCAATTGCAACAAATTTTAAATCGAAAATTCGAAGTGCTAAAATATGGAAAACAATCTAAACTGTGCGCAGATATCATACAATTCAAAATACAAGAATTATAATCGGAGAGTAAGAAATAGCTTATCGGCCAGTAGAAATATTTAGCGGTTCACGAAGAAGCAGTGTAAAAATAACCTTGGAAAAAAGTTTGAGAAAGGCTGCAATAAAGGCTAAAGTGAAAGCATAGGGAAATTTACAATTTCATTGACTGAATCACTTCAAGTGAGTAAGTTTGAAATACATAATCAGCAATATTAAGTATATTTTATTGCTTAGCAAAAGTAAGTTGTTTATTTTTTCATTAATATAATATTGTTTATACGTGTTCTTGTACTGTACTCTTTATAAAGTGAAATAAATATTAGAAGATTAGTGAATGAGGATAATGTGTTTGTAACCCAGAGGTCTAAATCCTGGTATGTCGAGTATAATATTCGACTTGCTGCGACCTTGAGCAATTATTGAAGAACTGAAAAATTTCTAGAGCCAGTATCAAGTATTATATTTTTTATTTTGTCTCCATGAATTGTGTTTTGAACTCATAACGCTTATTGTTGTAGTGTTTTAATGTAAGCATGTTAGCGTATAAGTATCATAATTAAATGACTGTATTCAGAACATACAGATTCGAATCCTCATGACTTGTAAAGTAAGTCGGAACTTATACATTTAGCAAACAGTTAAATTTTACAGGTATATTTTTAGCATATTTTGACACTTGAATGGGTCTTAATTTTCATAAAGTAGTAATCATCTCATGAGATATATGATTACCGCTAGTTCTATTAAATTTATTTAATTAAAGTACTACTAAAGAATTAGTCATAAATGCATTAAACTAGTCTAATTAAAATAGTTATAGTAATTTCTGTGTCTTCTCTGCATATATATTTTTCGTATGTTATTATCAATATCACAATCTTCATTTAAATAATAAATGTTCTCATATATTCATTCCATGATTACTAAACTGAAAAGTTTATAACTTACTTCTGTCGCTAATAACCTTCATTATTCATATTACAGCCTAGTCAATTCATCAGATAACCAGTTTAGTCAGAAATTATCTCTACAATGGAAAATTCAGTTATTGACTTCATTTGTCATGTGCTAGAGATATGTGGACCAACTCGTATATCTGCACTTGCTAATTACATCGCAATGTCTCCATTTAGAGATCAAATAGGGTTTGGTATTGACAACCTGAACTCATTCTTAATGCCTCACTCAGATCTCTTCAGCATTAAAGAGTCGAGTCTTAGTTTAATCAGTTTGGATCCCAAAAGCGCAGATAAGTCCATCGTAATAAAAACGATTTCCTTGCGATCTCATCCAAATGAATCGAGACCAGCATATCTCCAGTCTGATCCACTAGTTCAACTAATTAATGAAGAGGCCACTGTCATGAAATTTACAAAAAATAGTAAGAAGGATCCACAGAAGGCAATTGCTGTATTCAAAAATAAAGAAGAAGTGTACTTTGATCATACGGGTGTTATGTGTGAACTGGGATGTACAGCCACAATGGTGTCACAGATATGCAGACCTGGGGATCACGTTCATGTTGATGCAGTTTTAAGCGAACCTGGAAGTATTTGTAAATGGCATGCCACAAGTGTTCAATTGAAAGAGAAGAGTTGTACTAATGTGAGCAGTGTGCCAGCTGCTGTAGCCTCAACTCAAACTAATAATCTTTCGAAAGAAAATACAAAATCTTCGTCTCAAATTGTTGACACTGTGTTGCAAATTGTGACTCCACAAAATATCAATCATTCAGCCAGCAAGTTACCAATTGACAACATGAAGATTCCGCAGGTGAAATCTGAAAATATACCACTTGTGCAACAATCATTAAACAGGAATGAAAATGTGATGATTCAAAATAGTTATTCTACTGAGAAAGCAATATTTCATCAGGGGATTACGCAGCAGTATGCATCTGATGCGATAAAACCATTGGGCAATACAGCTTCATTTAACTCTGGTATACGCCATATGGCTATGGATAAATATTTAGCGGAACAAGAAGGAATTATTCTTTTAAAGCAAGCACTAATAATAAGAGGACCAATTCCGGTTAAACAATTGATTGGCTACTTTGCAAATAGTTCGAAATTAGTTCGCGACGTCTGTGGTAAGAATCAAATTGAATTGTATAACTACTTGCTAAGAAATGATCAGTTTGTAGTTAAGAATATCGGTGATAATATTAGCTTAAATGAAAAACATATGAGTCAGAGTCAGTATAATAATGTAGCAATGACTCTAGTCAATCTTGGCAAAATTGTCATTGATCCTGTTAAGAATTTTTGTAATGAAACGGGATATATTAAAGTGATGACCGTTACTGATTTTAATCAATTCAAACAGCCATTGTTAGCTGTAAGCAAGAGCAGTGAAACTGTGCAAATTAAAAATCTTCACTTTCCTAATGTGGCATTATCTAATCCGAAGGAAAACCAAATAAATTCCATATTCAGACAACCACGCAACGTTCCTATAGCTCAGGCATGTGTTTCCATTGAAACTAAAGTATCAAAATTAGACGCAACAAGATTGGCAGCTGAAGCTGAAGGGGTTAATATTATAAAAGAGGCTCTAATACTGAGAGGTCCAATCCCTGTTAAACTGTTGATGGGATACCTTGGGAATAGCTCAAAAGCAGTTCGAGATGCTTGTGGAAGGAGTGAAAAAGAATTGCATTCATTTCTACGCACAAATGATCAGTTTATAGTGCGCAGTATCAATCGCGACATTCGCATAAATGAAAAATATTCTAGTCAAAGCAATGTTACAAGTCAAAGCAGTATTAAACTTGAAAGTAAAACGCCCACCGTTGCTAGCAAAATTATGACTGACACCAGTAATAATTTCCATGTTGAATCTGAAAAGAAAAAGACAGTTTGGAAGCCTCTTCCTGTTGACTTGTTGCCCAATGTTCACTCAGTAGAATTACCGTTATCTGCAGCAAAAGAAGGCGAAGCTGTATTAAAGGAAGCTTTAAAATCGAATGGTCCATTAACCGCAAAACAACTGACTGGTCACCTGTCAAAATGTAAAAAATCAGTCCGCGATGCTTGCGGGAAGAATGAGAAAGAATTGTACGCGTATCTTCAAGCAAATGATCAGTTCATTGTTAAAAGTTTAAACGAATGTATTTATTTGAAAGAAATATCTACCAGTCATAATAATAGTGAATTCAATCGAATGTGTTTGATGAATTGTAATGAAATCAAACCTCCGATCGAATCTCCTAAAAATTTACTGCAACGGTTTGCAAGTCCCAAAATTTCCAGTTCATCTCATCTAAACATGCTACAGAATAATGTAGATTCAAAGAATTTGAGTTTAGGAGGAGGGCCTAGTTTTAAGTCAGATGAACTAAGGCAGGTTGAAAGTGAGGGCATTGAAATAATCAAGCAGGCATTATTAAAAAATGAATTGCTGCCCATTAGTCGACTAATCGGATATCTATCAACGGCAAGAAGAGAAGTGCGTGTAGCGGTCGGTAGAAATGCGACAGAATTGAGAAATTTTATAAAGAGATGCCAGGTTTTTTTAATCAGAACGAGTGATGACAGTGTCTATATAAATCCTGCCTATTCATCTACCAGTGATGGCGGCAAAGGGTTGAGAAATATAAAGAAAATAGTTAACTGTTGTGAAGAAGAAAATGAAGTTTATCGTAATTATGAGAAAATAAATGCTCAAAAGGAGGCTGAAGAATTATTAACTACGATTCTGTTGCAAAAAGGAGATCTTCCTGTGGCAAAATTAGTTGGTTACTTGGGTAATACTAGTAAGGAAATTAGAAATGCAGTTGGTGGTGGTTCAGAGAGATTGTTGCAGTGGTTAAGTGAGCGGAGTAGTTTTCGAATCTATGGACCTGAACGTATCGTTTGTCTTGTGAATCAAAGCCAGTTAGGAGCCTGCAGTAAATGAAAATCAAGAAATATTTTTAAACCATTGAAGACCAATTTAATATTTACTATGAATCAATGTCGGATAAATTCAGATATTTTGACCAATAGGAGGAGAGTTATTTTCTCTGAGAGGGAGGCAATTATTAAACTGAATATGGTGTATAATCAGAAGAAAAGAGAATGGGAGGAGGGATGCTTTTCCCCCTAGTTTATCTACTGTTATGAAGTATATAAGCTATAATTATAATATATATAATTTAGTTGAGAACAGTTATAGGTTATAATTGAATTTGAATCACGATGTACAATGATGTAGTTTATAAAAATTAAAATACGAGCTTCAGCATAAGTTTAGAAAATTATCACTTATACCTCAAGACTACTTTAATTATACTTTTATTTTGACATTATTGAGAACTTTATAGTGTTATTTTACTTTATTTATTATTGATTGTTTTAATGATATCGATTAGTCATTTTGTTGTGATTTAATAATGATGTAACATTGATGCAACATCTACTCTCTATTTGTAATATTAAGCTATTCAGTGTAATAAATTTTAATAACAGACTTATTATCAGACTTACTTTGAATACTACTGGCATTTTATATGAGATTCATTGTACATTTTTGTATATCAAATTTTCTGTATTTGCAATAAATGCACAATTTCCTTGTATAGTTAAAATTCATATAAGTATTAAAATTCCCCCCTTGTGAGGTATTTAAATTATCTATATTCTTTTGAGTAATTTTCTGACTGAATACCCTTCCTATCTCTATTTCCACATAGATAATTATTTATTTTTAGTAACTTGATGCTAATCATCTCTTCTGTAATACTATGTTAAATTAATTTTTCTCTGTTGAAAATAAATGATTATAATGTTTCCGTTATTATCTATGCACATCGACAATTTAAATCTAATATGTAACTAATTAAAAAAATTGTAGACCAGGCGACTTATTCAAGTGGGCATTGTGTTGTGTGTACACGCAACTGAACTGGCTGCTAGATGTCACCTTTGCTGCCGATAATATCTGCGGAATGCTTATTATTTAGCCACCTTGATGATAAAAAAATACAAATTCTTGTTTTCTATAGGTTTTTACACCAACAAATGTAACTACTACATTACGTCAATTTACAAAACAAAAAAGATGCATATCAGACTCTTAGTTATTAAATCACAAAAATATCAATGTATGAAAATAAATTTAAAAGAATTATAATCTCTAGAGTTCATTATTTACTGTCTTTATCTTTTTATTCGTGCGCTGCATTAAACGAAACATTCACGTAAATTCCTCACATAACACGAACCTAGCATTATTATGCGTTTCAACCGACTAGGCATCATACATTGGAAATTCTGGACTACAAGGCGTTGTTAGTTTTCTGTTCTCCCAGCGCGTTCATATTTCATCTGATTGCCATATTATCATGTGTAAGTCTGAAGCATGTTAGTTATTTTAATAATCAGTTAACAAAATTATCAGCTTATGGACACAAACCAGTATACTAGTATCGAATAAAAATTAAATCAGCCACTGCATGCAACTAAACAGTACCATCCTAAGTAAATTAAAAATGTTTATAATGATTGTTTCCATATCAAAAGTTTGCAAAAAGTGATTTCTTGAAAGTTATGTCCATTTCTAACCTGATAAGTTTGTAGAAATATCACTAATGTAAAACTGTATTTATGTCATGAAACAGAAATGATGAAACCATATTCATGATGATTCTTCAATATTTGACAAATTTCATCCCACCGAATGATCCAATCTGTTGAAAATTCTTGAAATATGTTGATTATAAATAGATCACATAATAGTGAAGAATCATACTGGCAAACTTTCAGCATTTAGTGAAACATGCAAATTGAATTCTATGTATATTGAAGAAATAGCACGATTGGAATTCAGGTAATATCGATAATTTCTTTTCACAATATCAAGCACCAGTATATGCACATAATATGACCAATTGCAATAATTTCTTCAGTTTTGATTAAAATGTTGCATTATAACTAATACGCTTATCACAGCTCTTTCTACCTAACAACATGCATATATGTTGATTCCGCAGTTGAATTTTACATCATTATATTCCTTTCTATTTACTGTCATAACAGTGCAAGCTTTCCAAAATAAGAGTTAGTTTTTTAATCTTAAAAGCCATCATGCTTGAAATATTTACAACATTTCGCTTCATTCTATTTCTATACATCTACATAAACTAATTTTCACTGAAAATACTGTTTCATCAAAATAAAATTAATCTCAACAAAACCACATCTTAATTACTGCCTTCACTCTTCATCACAATTATCAAAAGATGATCATCGCGCGGATAATTTTCCTCCGCTAGTTCAGGATTCACTTTGTGTAAAAATTCTGTCGCGAATGCGCATGGCGGAAATGCATGCAGTATACCAGTTTCCGCACCAGCCGGGCATCCCGGTGGCACAAGCATAACTGCGGCGAAATCTTTCTCGCGAAGATATGACCCCAAGCCACTCAGCGGGCACTGTTGGATGACATTATCGACATCACCGACCTGCTCCGTAGTAGGCGCGGCTAATAACACGCTGCAGCCATTTCTACCGGACGCCGTGATTCGTCGCTTCAATTCGCTCAGCTTATACGGCTCGCCCAATCGTAATCGCTGAGTGATCTTGAGAACCGGACAGTCAGGTGTGGATCGATCGTGTAGTAACGTATCGACCAATGAGACACTTCCATTGAGCAAGTGCATGTTTGAAACATATGCGTTGTTTTTGAGAACAAACGCACCGCTCCAAACAACAGGGAACTGACTTAAAACGCCTGGTTTTACTGATACGGGGGAAACTGAAGCATTTCCCGATGAAATATAACTATTCGAATGCTGGATTATCTCTGGCCCGTAATTCATTAGGGGCATATTTGTATAAACGGGCTGAAGCGGAGGATGTATCAACATAGGAGGAGGTTGAAATATATTAACATGGGGCGGAAAAACTAAATTAGAAGGTGGAAAAATTACTGGAGCAATATTGTGAACGGTATTTGTGACTACCCCCACAGTGCTACCTTGAAAAACACCGGGATCAATATCAGATCGTACAGCATCATACCCTTTAGCAGTTGTTGTAATTTTTTCATTGCCGTCAAATTGATGCTCAACCCTTGGACTTGGCCTCTCCTCACTCAACTTTGACCTGCTTATTTTTCTGTTCACACATTTAGTCTCATTACTACGTTCCTTGTTATGGCCGTTTGAATTACGTAACAGACTTTGACTACGAAAACTACTTTGCTCGTCGGGACTGAAGCTTCTTTCTCTTCGCTTATGGTCACTTCTATATACAGGCTCCTCATCAATTTCATTATTTCTGTACCTAACTGCATTCCCATCACTGTCTCTACTCAAACGTTCAGCACTTTGGTTCTGTCGATTCATAGTACTTAATCTGTCCTCTTTCTCTCTATGCCTCTGATGCTCAACGCTCTTATCTCTCTTTATTTCTCTACTTCTCTCTCTCTTTATCTGTCTGCCCTGATCTTGCTCATTCTGTCTCAACATTCTGTCTCCACTTCTGAATATCTCTCTACTTTGTCCTCTACTGATATCACTGTACCTCTCTCTACTTCTCTCCATACCACTACTTGATTCTCTAATCCTTTCTGTCCCTCTCTCTCTACTTCGTTCTCTACTTCTATCTCTGCCCCTGCCTCTCCCTCTCTCATTGCTTACTACTCTAAACTCCCTACTCCTCCCTCTGTATAATTCACTCTCTCTCTGTCTGCTATCTCCTCTGAATCTTTCTCTGCTTATGTCCACATATCTTCCTCTTTCCTCTCTTTCACGAAATCTACCATCACCTTCACCTCTCTCACTACCTCTACCTTCAACTGTCTCTCTATCATTACCAAATACACGATCACTGTCCATACGCGACCTTTTCTCATCACCTCTATCCCAGTCCATACCACGTTCATATTCAATGGGACTTCGTTTCCTTTTTTGGCTGTAATAGCTCCCATATCGATTGCCATAAGATCCTCGATTTACTGAACCTCTCCCTCTGAAATGTTCCCCTCTTTGATAATCACCCCTTCTTCTAATAGATCTCTCACTTTCAACTTCTTTAACACGTTCTCCCCTTTCACGAGATGTTATTTTACCCCGTCGTCCGGAAACACTTCTTTCAGTATTTTCCGAAAATCTATACGGAATGTGGTCATCCCCATCAAAAGCACACAATTCCGGGTCAGGAGTGCATGACCGAAAAGGAGACTTATATTTTACCGGACTTGGTGGTCTCAAATTATCATCTAGAAATTTCTGAACGCTTTCTAATTTACGAACGGCTAAGAAATTGCTAACTCTAACACTCAATGAGTTCTGTGAGGCGCTTCTATTACGTTTACCATCAAACTTTCTACCTACCGGACTCCTCTCTCTCTGGGCAGACGTATAATCATCAAAATTTCTTTCTCGGCGATTTGAATATCGTACAACAGTTCTTTGCTTGCTGTTCCGTTCATAGTCACCTTCCCAGTCAAATCTAGCGTCATCTACATCATCAGATGGTTCCTCATAGTAATCCATTTGTTCCTCATCTGAATATTCAACATCTTGTGAATAATCTCCATCGCGATCAACATCATCAAAATCTTCATCAAATGCTCCATGGTTTAACTCGGAGTCTACGTGTTGCTGAGGTAAGAAGTCGAATCTCAAACGCTTGGCATCCGGTCCCAATGTCATTCCCTGAAGACCATCAACCGTCGCTTCTGCATCAACGGTACTATGAAATTCAATGTAAGCGTAATTCTTTCCATGAGGCCATAAAAAGCGCCGTATTTTAGCATAACGTCCAAATATCTCAGTTAATTCCTGCTCATCAGTCCAAGGTCCGATACCGCCGACCCAAACACAAGGGGAACGAATTTGCCTGCCAAATCCTAACTTCATAACGTTTCCTTTGCATTCCTTTCCTTTCATTGCACGCATGGCTCGATAAGCCATGTCCATGTTGAGAAACTTAACGAAGGCAAAAGTAACGTTCATCTGCGAATTACGCACGATGTGAACATAAGTGATGATCCCGTGAGGTTCAAAAAGCTCACGAATGTCCTCTTCTTGCACATTCATCGCTAATTTTCCAACAAAAAGTGTGAAACAAGGCGTTTTATTGCAAGAACCTTTTTGAATTAAACCTGATTTTGATTCTTGTTTTGGTCTGCGTCTACTGGGTATATCTAATTCTTCCCTTTGACTTTCTCGCTGAGAAACTTTGCGATGTTCAACTCTTTCATGATAATGTGCGGATGGATAACTTTCATCTCCATCATACGGTGTTTTGAATATCATTGGAGTTATGTGAGCAGGCCGCCCACCAAGAATCAAAGAAGGCAATCGTTTCAGACATTCTTTAGCATCTTTGTGTCTGGAAAAGTTGATGTACGCCACGCGTCGACCGTCTGGCTTGACGATCACCTTGATGGTGCAGTCTCTTATGAAAGTTTTGCACTTAGTCGCGAGTTCATTGTGAACCTCAACTCGCGGAATGTCCGGATCAAAGTTGAAGATCTTGAGCGATGTATAATTTGACATATCGCAAAAAGTCATCGTGATTTAATCAACAGGCAACCTGGTAAAAAGACTAAAAACAGAAAGTTTCAATAATTATATACATCAAGAATCATACATTTCGTGATCGGGTCGTAATTTATGTACTATTTACGTTTGATCGGAACAGGCTGCTTATTAAATACACCGTTTTAATATACATATATTAAATTAGTTACAATTAGATCAGTTTTAAATCTTTCAATGAAACATACTTATATTACCTTGCATGCAATACTAATAATGATCACAGTATAATATCTAAAATGGTTCCTTGTACATAATTTCACATGACAATTTTTCATTTGTACAATTACCGCGATATTTGCTCAATTATTCAAGACATCATTTATTTCCCTTTCCGCCTAAAAATTAAAAAAAAATATTTTTGCATATTTTTTATTTAACATCAATGTTTACTTTTTGCCGGAAATGGTTTTCTCATTTCCATTCTGAAGCACAATTTTTAAACATAATTTTTGTCAAATGATTTTTGGATTTAGGCAATTATGACATGTAATATGTAATAAATCTGACAGCCTTTTTTTGATCAACTGCTACATTTTATCGAACAATTAACCGTATTATACACATCGAAATCTGTTATCAGTTGTGTAGGTAAAGGAGAATTGTACGAGTTGAATCCCTCAATTGAAAGTAAAAAAATACATTTTTTTGTGTATTAAAAGTTTGAGCTTAGCGGCTAGTCATGTGACAATTTACTAATTTTTTTTACGTATAATTTATGTTGATGGACTTGGAATACACGCAGTGTTTAGTAAAATTTAGATAAAAAAATGATAAAGTGAGTGATAACTTTAAGAGTCAACAATTAAACTTTTGGATCTACTTAATCTACCCTGGTAGATTCCTTGTTACGCCACTGACCATATTGTCTTTAACAGCCAAATAAAAACAATTGACAGCAGATTAGAATTATTCTTATGGTTTTAAATGTTTTTTTTTATTTTTTATATTTTTTATTAAAAAATTAAATTTTTATTTAATTAAATTAATTTTTATTAAAAAATATTTGCCTAATTAGTCTAATTACAGTTCTATACTTTCCCCTCGAAGTTTATATAGTTAATTAATTAATCTTGAATTTAAAATTGAATTATTTTATAAGTTGGTCTTTGTTATTATATAGCGTAAATAGATCCATTTATTTATTTTTATATTTAATTGAGTACTTTATATTACGGGTATTTAGTATTTCTCATTTTAGTATTTCTTCATTCATTTTGAGTACTTTTCATTCATTTTGAGTACTTTTACGTTTATTTGAAAGTACTCTTGGATTATTGAGTAGGCCTACACTTATTTTGGAATTTCTTTAGTTCGGTTTCTTATTGCTTACATCTCACTGTACATTCCTCCCCTCCCCTTTGCGGATAATCTTGCCTGGTTCGCTTTGGTTGGGGCCCCACGTCATGGAGGCGGGTAGTCCTACTAGCCCTACTGGGGCCCTGCTGCCCTGGGATCGATTCGAGAACTGGGTTAATTGTTTCTGCGTCGTGACCTTTGATCTGGAGCTCGGTCAAGCCATAGAGGTTGTGTTAAAACTGGTTTGGTTATCATAAATTAAATATGGTTTAATTTGAAATATTCCATTAAAACTATGCCAATTGTCATATAATAGTGCATAACCGACTCTTGATCCGGAAATCGGTTTGTGCCGGATGTTGACCCAAACCGATTAATCGGTATCGGCGCCAGCATGGGCTACCGATCCA
>JAQIXG010003581.1:0-14512 GCA_034700105.1 Oconnorella tubifera | reverse complement strand
TCATTATCTGATTCTTTGCTGTTATAGTATAAGCTTACTGTTGATTTATTGACATGCTGCATAATATTAAATGCTCTCATGACTAGTAGGTCACAATTATATAGATCCTAGCTAGGAGTGCCCTGTGAGCTCATCATGGGGTAATATAAAAAGAAGGTAGTGATGTTATAAGCATATTTTCTCAGTTTTTCTTCTTCCTATCCTTTGGTATAAATCATCGGTTTAAGCCTTTACATCATTAATAATTCATTTTGCTTAGTATTGGGCTTCCATCTCCATTATAAATTAGACATTCAATAGTCGTGAGAAAGAGAACGAGAGATATATACCACGAGAGAATATCGTGCGTGTGAGCGAATGAACTTCATCAGTAACCGAAAGTATATAGGCTACCACTGTAGATATTACTAAATAACAAACGACCATCACGCGTCAAATTGTCAATACAGAACATGCCAAAGCCCGATACAAAAGAATTACTCTAGGCCAAAATGTTGATCGATCGACTGAAGTTTGCAAGCAAGGGTCGCAAATCAATATATCTAAATCATTAAAACAGTCACAAAAGAAATGTGCGTTTTTGCTACAATATGGTACCGGTATTGATTCATGCTAGATGACCTCGATTTTGTACGACATGCAGTGTCTAGTCATTGCATGTCGTTCAAAAGACAGAGTTCTCTATAATATGGGTCATAGTTATGTGTTGCACTTTAATGTGATGGAGGCTGAACAGGGACGAGGGTCCACTATATAGACTCCATACCACACAGGGCCCCACTGTCCAAACGACCCTGCTACTCGCTACTCGACACTCAGCAGCTGCTCATACTGTGGTAGGCTAGGAGGACTGAGAGGGGGCCGTTCCTTCACCCCTTATATCAAGAAGAAATGAAGATATTTATGTTCTTTCTGAATCATCTTATTCTTTCATAGCGAAATTCGAATCTATGACTAATCAAATTTATGAGTAATTAAATAAAAAACTTCATTGCAGTGGCGGATGCAGGCCATCCAGTAGGCCTAGATCCAGTAGGGGAGACGATTTATTTTTATTTCTCACAGCTGACGACCTTTTTTTCGGTTGTCGACTAGGCTTAACGTTTTGGAGCAAGAGTGTATAACATTTCATGATTTATAAACAGTCAAAATATATATGTATCTATGCCTACCATTTATTTATTACAAACAATTTTGTTATCACTCCATCAAGCTTTAAATTAGCATAGAAATAAAATATATGGATTATATAGAAGGGGAGGGGGGGGAGGGCAATCGCTCCTTCAAGCTTTAAATTAACATGTAAAAAAATAAAACGACTATGTAGGGGGGGGGGCGCCCCCTTCGCCCCTCCCCCCCCGCATGGATCGGCCACTGCTCTATTGTCGGAAAGCGAATTTATTTGTTGTTAGCGTAACATATAATATAACATATTATATTTCATATAATATAAGAAACGTGATAATAATCGGTCGTATACACGCAATTTAAGATAAAAACTCATTACAGCAATAGGATGAATACCTTTTATACTATAATAGTTGTATTTCATGAATTATATGGCATAGTGTGAGACCTATCCCATGCGTGCGTTTGTAACAAAACTGTTAAACCATAATAACTTATGATCATACTGAAGATACGATCCCATTATCCCAAATGTATATCATGCATGCAGTTGACTGTCCACCGAAACCTTGTTTAATCGATATCGTCGTGTATAGATCGTGTAAATTTTCGATTTCTGGACATAAAGTGCAACTTATGTAACATATCGATCGTTGCAATCTACTGCTTCATTAATATGAAGAATATACATAGATTGATCCATTTATAATTTAAAAGCCTAAATTAAATTCTTTAAATGACTGTAATGACAATGATTATAATGATGTATTTGATTTATTGATTGATTCATTTGTAATTTCAATAAACTAAACTGTTAATATTCAGATCTTAAAAATATATTCAGCTCATCATAATATATCTTATAACATATCTTACATATCTACAGCATGTTTCAATGATCGATTCATTATTGATGCAAATTAAATTGAATATAAATAAATACATTAATGAGTAATCCTCTGTTTTATAACTTAATACAAATTTGGCCAAATGAAGCCAAGGGTTCAATATTTGTAGGAGTGGTTCCTATATCGAGGGATCTGGAGTCCCCTCGACGTTATTTTTATAGTCCAGCTAATTTAACCCCAAGTCTACGAACGCTGCTGTGTACGCGTGTAATGAAAACAATTATAAATAAATGAATTCATTTATTTGCGCAAATAATGAATATTAATTAATAAAATAATAATATAAATATAAATGATAAAGTTAGTACATTAATTAATACATTAAGTAAGTATACATTCATTAATCATTATATAAACTTGTTTTAAATAATGGAAAATATTTTCTTTAATTTGTATATTATATATTTAAAAGAGGTAGAGCATTAAAGGCTATCAGTTCTACTTTGCGGAAAACTGGGGTTCTGCGAAACCCACTTTTGGAAACTGTATTTTTTATATTGCATTATATTGATGATACAAACATAATATAATCATTCAAATGCTTACAATTTTATATCTTCACTCATTTAATAAGATTATCTTTATTGCCAAAAACTCTGTCCAGTGGAAAATGTTTTTCAGAAATCACGAATGTGGAATATTGTAACTGAGAATCATGAACATATTTGGCAACGATCCAAATAACGAATCAAAGCATCGCCACTCCTCGTCCCCCCCCATGGAGAACAGGGAGACGTTTACCCTACCCGTCACTGCAGTAGAACCTGTGACTGCAGTCAAACATAAGTCCCAGGACGACATGGCAAAGATTGAGGGTCTCTTTAATGTGGCAGCGTTCACGTCTCTCATAGTCTGGTACATCACTAGTTTTCTCACTCTTTTCATGAACAAATACACGCTGACGACTTTAAGAGCTGAACCTATTCTCTTCTGTGAGTGAGCATCAAGTACTTTACAACTTTATATGTATTTGTTTGTTATTATATTCGTGTATAGAATTTGTTATAGTTAGATGATACTTTGTTAAGGGATGAAATCTTTTATATTATATTGAGTTATTTCCCCTCTGTTGAGCTGGGGAATTATTGATTTAGTTTTGTATATAATATATGGTTTGCACAATTTACCTTAATGCTCGTTAGAGAAGTGGTTAGAGTACTGGACTCGGACACTACAGGTCCAGGTTCAAATCCCGGAAAGCGCATTATTTCTCAAACTTGCTGCACCCTTTGGTAAGGTGCTTAAATTGATAGCTACGTCTGAGACATTGTTAAAATACAGTAATACATGACGTTAAACTTAACTTAACTTTAACTTAACTTAATGCGTTACATTAAACAATGGGTTTTTTACTGGTGTAACTTTATGACTATTTCAAGATTGTCCAACTACCATTAATCTCATTGTAATATTCCTACAGCTACAATACAGATAGTGGTCAGTGTAATCCTGGGCGCAACTAACATGTATATGCCTTGTTATATGGGACGGAGGACTAGAGACTGCGCTTTTAAACCAAGAAAGTTTTACTCTGATATGGCGCTTGTTGGAGTCACAAGGTTTGCCAACATTTCAAACAATTAGTCAAAGATAGCAAGAAAAAGAGTTTGTGCAGAAATCAGGTGATGAGTGATTTGTTGAGCAGTCGACTGAACTTTGATATAAATCTTATTTTGTGTTTGATCTGAAGTCGTGTATAGTTTACACCTGTGAGCTCTTCAAAAGGAAACTGATTCAGGAAGCTTGTTTAAATAAACTGTTTAACTAAATAAAATATATATAGTAATACGTGTTTGGCTTTAAAATTATGTATTGACATTTATTTTGTGTTTGAATTAAATTCTGCAAAGTACTTTTTTTCCTACATAATGTTATTGCATCAAAGCTGACGATTATTTTACACTACTAAAACTGATTGTTTCACTTTGATTAATATCATTTAACGAAATATATAAATTTCATTATAGCTTGTAGATTCTACACATGATTCTATACAATCTCTATGTTTTTAAGATAGTCTAATTAAATTGGGCGTTAGATAAATTAGACTATGCATAGCATTAGTTTTGCTTATATTGTTTGTTTTCCGTCAGGTTTCTTGTTGTATTTCTTGGCTTGATCTCATTAGAATACGTCTCCGTGTCATTTACTGAGACAGTAAAAAGTTCCGGTCCTTTGTTCACCGTTCTTATTTCATTCATAATGTTAAGAGAACGTAATGGCATCTACGTCCAGCTGTCTCTCATTCCTATCATGCTAGGTCTGGTGCTGTGTACGGCGTATGAGATCAGCTTTACTTTGGTTGGCTTTCTTGCAGCCGTCGGCACAAACGTGGCTGAGTGGTAAGTGTCTCGGTTATGTTCTTTTGATAGTGTAATACATGGCAGTCATATATAGTTTTTTTCTATGCGCTTATGTTCCTTATAGTTGTGTCATATATAATTCTATCTTTCATAGTTATGTCCGGTATGTATATTGTCCGGTATTTGAAGCATTCTCGTATGTAATATCGAATATGTTGACTTCTCTATAGACTTTAGTATAATTCAGCCTTAATTAAACACTTTCGAGTTATCAAACTGTTGCGAAAAATTAAGCAAGTAAGAAATATAGCAAGGAAGATATATTTTTTGATATTATTAAAAATGTAAGTTTATTCTCATGGAATACTGTGTTACATAAATAATGTCTTAGATTTAGCTGTCAATGTAAGCGTCTTTATTTAAAGAGTTCAAGTTGTTAGAGTTTAAAAAGAATTGAACTTGAATCTTGCTCGTTTGAGTTCAGGGCTTTGCCGCTTTACCAAGAAGTTTTGACAATTTATATTGATAGTTTTCATTCTGTTTTTATTGCGAACAGCTTACAGTTTGTTTTATCAAAAATGTCCGTCAGTGGTGGAGATGCTTTCAAAACAACGTAAGTAGAATTATAATTATTAGACTTTCATTTGGTCTGAATAAGGTTTGAATCAAAATGATTTATCGTTGAAAACATACAAATTTGATGGCTGTTTTACTCTTTGAACTAAATCATTCTTCCATTTTACCATTTTGCTAACTTAGTATAACTTATTATAACTAAGTAAAGTAACTGAGTCTGCGTCTCTGAATGACTAACTGTTTGACTGATTGACTTACACATTGAATAACTTGACCATCAAGTAGCTGACTATTTGATGGATGAGTGAGTAAATAAATTGAATAACTTATTGACTGACTAAATGAGTATTAATTTCTCTCTTACAGCGTTATTAAACACATCGTAAATTGAGTTATATATATTTATACAGCCCAGCAGAGTTTCAGTTCTACAGTTGTTTTGCATCAATAATAATACAGCTTCCTTTCTGCCTTTATTGGGCTGACTACAAGTTAGCCAGTGAGACAACTATGCATATATTCATATGGATGGTACTGAATGGTATCATGTATCACTATCAGACGATGACTGCCTGGGTTCTTATGGAGTATGTCTCTCCTGTGACACACAGGTAGATGCTGCTTATAATTCTAGCGACAAGATTAAGATCTCGTTGCAAACAGTAATAATAATCTGAATCTTGTTGCGTACAGTTACTACAAGAGTAAGATAATTATTTAGTGGATTGTATATTGTATATTAATGTATCAGTTCTCATCAGTTTCGCGGTTTTCTTTGGAAACAAAATTGTTTAAAGCTTTTATTCTACGCTTGTTGCGGCATTTGTAAAGAAAATGTTTAAAGTACACAAGGTTCAGAGTTAAGCGTTCTAATTGTTTGGTTTCTTCGCACCCAATTGTTTCTTCACGCAATATGTCACTAAATAGCATTGTATACTGATGAAACGAGCAATTTTTTAAATATATTGTGATATATATTATTATAATATTTTCTCTATCATACATTTAATGCAAAAAGTAAATTTTAGGACAACTTTTTCTGAATGTAAGCAAAAGACCAAACGATTAACTTGATCAATATTTTAGAATTATCTCTAACTTAAACTCTCTCTATTTTATGCGGAATATTAAACATTGAGCTCATATTTACTGAATCCTTTGCATTATCCGTAATAATTTTAATTTGCAGTGTATGCAATACAGTAAAGAGAGCAATTGCCATCTGGCTATCGGTGTTAACGTTTGGTAATGACGTGACGGTACTCAGTGGCCTCGGTACAGTTATTGTGATAGTCGGTGTATTGATGTACAATAGAGCGAGAGATTATGAACAGCAGAGGAACACTCTTGCTGCCTCATACGGACCTTCAACTAAAACTATTACACGACATGTCTGATGGTTGCTGAATGCTTCATTATTTTATTATTGTTTATTCCTTTGACTAAATGTGGTATTTAGAATGATGTCGTCAGTGTGATGAAAGTATGTTTTTGTTTACGATGTAATCAGGTTGTGGAGCTCATTGGTCGATGTTGATTCTTATGATTGCAATCGTAATATTTTTATTCAGTAGTTATTGTAGTATTGTTATTATCCATGCTGTATTAAATACGGAAGGATTACTGTATGAAGCATAATTATTCAGTTTCATAAGCATTGGGCAGAACTAATAGAGAGTCAATACTGGATTGTTTACTAGCTAACTATTTATTCATCACTTGGACAATGTATTAAAGTAGTGGACTGCAATTACTTAGTGTTCACTCATCACTCAGACTGTAGACTAAGTAGTCCTGACAGACAGAGCAACTGGTAGACTGTGTGTCCTAAGTTTAATACTCATATCATCTTTGTCTTTGCCTCGAAATAAAATTTGATGAAAATTTAAATTGTCATCTAATTTTTATCATTGTACAACTGAATCAGTGTACTATTACGTGTAATAATCAGTGTACAGTGTAATGAATCGGTGTACAACTGAATCATTGTTAAATTATAAACAACACGAGATCAGATGAAGGGGTGAACTATGCTTTTTTTAAATTGAAATTCGATTGCAAGTAATTAAAAATTTTATTCGTTCATGATTTTTTCTGTCATTGATAGATAGAACTTGTAAGTTTTTTCCTGTAATGTCCAAACTCGATCAAGTACTGAATACTTTTCTCTGTTTTATACAGCATTTAAAAATAACAGTTATAAGTAATTTATTATTACAAATATCTGTTTGAGTAACAATCATTCATTGTGAATAATATTAAACATTTACACACAATGTGTTGGGTCTACTATGTAAAACGTACTGCTGTATAAAGCAAAGTTTTTGTATAAAGTAATGGACTGTAATTACTATTACGCTAATCGCAAATTTAAGGTGCTTGGCGTCCAACCCTCTCTCCTCTATTTTTCTCTTACTTCAAATAAGAACCCTCTCTAAGTTCTTCCAGTTATAATTAATATTGTTAATATCCTGTAAATTGAATAATTTGTAAATGGGAAAAGTATTTGTAGTAAGTTATTTCTTATAATTATGAGACCATGTTTCTTATTTTGCGATTTTATTAAAGTGCATGATTTTTTTTCTGTCATTTTTTTTCTTTATAGTATATATCCATGATCTGAATTAGTTCTTAGAATCACAGACAATGAATATAAGCTTATGTTAATTATATTGAAACAAAATAATACTTTCTATATTTTTGTAGAATAAAACTTGTTGTGCCTTATTTCGACCATCGTTGTTTAACGAGATTTGACTAATTTTTACTTTCTTTTTAACTTTATAATACTATACAGACAATACAGAGTAGATTATAATATTTATATTTACAGTAAAATATGCTTGAATGAATCAATTTTCTCTTTGAATAATAACTGGTTCGTTTGATAAGCGCTTACATTCTCAAAGAAATTTATTTACTGCGTCATGATTCAAGTGTTCTCATTACTTGATTTCTGCAAACTCTAATCACAAAATTGTGGTGTTGTTACATATAGCAACAAATTAAAAAATAGAATTGTTCATCTATCTTTTAGTAAACGAATGAAATGTAGAACATGATCAGCTACATTCCTACTGTTCTTAGAAAAGTTATTAGGTTTTGATGTTTGAATATAGAATTATTACACAAAGTTAGATTCCTTATTTTACGCCGTATAAGGCTATCTATACTCAGACTCAGAATGTTTTGTCTTTAACAAAGAACATTGTATTTTTGTTGTAGTAAATCTATATTAATAGTTGCATTACAAGTTGCACGATTATCATATTAATCTTTTATTTTTTGCAGGATTATAATCTTCAAATTGTACTCGATTACAAATTATGAAATTATACAGTAATTACTAAACTTCACAGCAATTATATAACTTTACAGTAATTATTTTACTTCATTTAAAATAAAGGTTATTGTTATATTATTTGTACAAACCAGTGATTCGAGCTGTGATTCTGTTTTTATGACACATCTTATGCCTAATATTTTAACATATGTTGTTATTGTTGTCAAAATGCAGAATGTAGTTTGAAGAATGTTTGTAAACATTTATGAAATTTCAGTTCAATATTTAGTTCTTTATCTCAGATTTGCTTCTGAGATAAAGAACTTGATGTATAGTTGCTCATTTAATCATTCTACTAATGCGTGCAAAAAGTTAAATATTTGGGACTCGAACCCGAGACCTGTTTGTTCAGAATCTGGTGCTCTACCACTTTGCTATGAGAAAGATATCCGTGATTTTATTAGTTTTCCATAAGATGTTCCTGATGAAATTAGGATTTCGTGAAATTATTATTATTAGGAGAAGGAGGAGAAGGAGTAGGAGGAGGAGAAGGAGAAGAAGAAGAATGATAAAGTAGGCCTAATATAATAATAATTGATTATAACATAAATCAGAGAGACAAAACTTTCCTATCAATTTACAATGTCCTCAGATTTATTCTAAATGCTAGATCTTTTTCCATTTTAATTTGCAACCCTAAATAATAAATAGAACATTTATAACTTGTTTTCAGTTTAGATATTAGAAGAACTAATTTACATTCGTTGTTAATGGTCACATACCATCATGATCAATGAGTAGCATTGTCCAATTAAATCACAGCATGTGATTTTATCAATAAAATAAAATCACATGATAAAATCACATCTTGGATTGATTTGACGGGTCACAATATTGACCAATATTTCATTGCTTCTTATAAATGATTGTAAACATTTTTCTTTATATTCTGTAGATATATATATATATATTGTATTATTTATTATTACATATAAATTGTGTATATTTTACATTAGTCTTAAATTCTACTTTGGATTGCAATTTAATTATCAAAATTTGTAATGTCAACTGACTACAATATAAAGTATAAAATTATTGCTTTAATAATACTGATAGGGGCTGGTTTGATTCGTTGGTTAATGTCACATCAGCATAGGTTACTTAGACAATGCCTCAATTATACAAAATTAGAATATTATTAAAAAGTCTGTGAAATAAATGCGCAGATCCCAAGCGATAAGTGATTCTTTCACTTTCAACACAGCTAATTACTCTCCCATCCATCAGGATTATAAAACTTGTCATATAACTTGACATCAAGACATAAACTTCACTATTTAAATAATTTCCTATTCTAATTTAATAGCAAAACCAAATATAAAAAATTTGTCCTCAAGTTATCTCAATACGTCGCGGTGAACCAGACTATGAGATCTTAGAGGGGATTCTCTTTCTTGTTCTTCATTTGTAACGATATCTTTTGACACTTCTATCCTGTTGTCTGATTCCAAAGGATTGTAAACCAAATCTTAACAAATGAAACGACGCATCAGTAACAACAATCATTCTCAAAGTACTAATAATAATTACCAATAAATGATTTGTTTAACAATAATGAAACAAATCATGAAAATAATTAAATTTAAAGCGATTCTTGGTATTGGAATTTACACTGAGAAACAAAATAACGACTAGGGCTGTACGAAATAGTGATTATTACTATTCGTCCGAATATGAGTAGAAATCAATGTTTTATAATGAAATATTTAGGTAGTAGTAGGCCTATTAATATTTGTTTTAAAATGAGTAACTAATAAGTGAACAAATGAATGATGTTTTAAAGAAATTAAGGAAATGTTGTAAAAGTAACAGAATGTTACAGTATGTATGTTATAGTAAGTAGACACAAAATAAAAACGCGACATTTTTGCTCTAAACTTTCAAATCTCCTTGATTCGATCTGTAACTTGTAAAATTTAAGAGCAACCGATCAGTGAAAAAAAAAAAAATTATTGAGAAGCATAGAAATACTTCTCAATAAAATGAGAATAATAATAATTCATATAATTAATCATTAAAAAGTACAAACAACAATGATATTACAACACAGTAATTCTCAATAACATCAAAATGATAATAATAATGTATTGATCATTACAAACAAGAATGACATTATAACACTAGTATGTATTATAGTTAATAACATCAGTACAGTAACTGAGATGCGAACCTTTCTCATTATATTTGACGTCTGTTAGATAAAGCCCATGTGCTGGAATATCAAAAAGATGATTCCTCTTCACGGTCACATGATTGCTCTGTCTATCAATCATTGACGTTATTTCATCTAGACTCACATCTCCGTACCCCACTGCCAATAGAACAGCCATCATTCTACGTATCTACAAAATGTATAATTGAAATACGAGTGCCATTCCGGATATATTATTCTAACCTTATATATAATTCATACTTAATAATTTATATATACTTTTTTCCCTGGTTTTGATGTTTGTATGAGTGGGGCAAACATCTCTATTAGGCACGGGGCGTCATTGGCATCAATTTAATGATTTATTTGGATGTGAAGCCTATTTTCAAATGAAAATAGGTTTTACATCCAAATAAATCTTTAAATTGATGCCAATGTCATTCATTTCATTATCATATTTACATCTTCATTCACATTCACAAAGGAAAATAATGTACTGCATCGTGCTGAAAGTAAAGTGCTCTCATCAAATTAATTTCTATACACTAAGTTCAAAACATGTAAAAGTTTTATAACAAGTCTCTAAATAGCCTTTTATGATGATGTGACATTAGGCAAATGTTCATATTATTGTCAGCAAGCAATTTATAGTATAAATGGCATACTGAGTTTACTGTTTACTGCAATATAGATTTCATACAGATTTCAAGATTCTAATCTAGAAGCCATTAGTGCTTTTTTCATAATTTAAATTTATCAGTATCTTCAATATTTGAATAATATCTCTAACTTGTTGCTACCTTTAGCAAGACGTTTAAAATCAACAGTTACATCTGAGACGTCATTCACAAACGATGATCCATTTTTTAAACTTCTGGATTAATTAATCAAAAGGAAAGTTAGCAAATGTTTTTAGAACTCAATACCTGTCTGTAAAGAAAAGAGTGGGATCTGAACACAAAATTCCAATACTCAAACTGTGGACAAAGTTTAGACGAGTACTGAGACAAATATTGCTGTCCTGCTTCTACGTCTATTTGTACGGACTTGACAGGATTGATCCAGTTCTGGTCAGTCAAGACATGAGGTTTGGTAAATGCTCTAAAATCATGAGTTCCTGACAAGATAGCCGCTGCTTGTCGTATAAGACTTATGTCAAAGGGACGTCTGATAGAGAAATAGATATACAGAGGATCGTAACAAAGTTATCAAAGAGGATAAGTTGCATTAAAAACTTCTACTTGGTTAAGATAAATAAGTTCATAAACTTGAACTAAAGATAAAACAAAGAAAGAGGGCTTGACAATAAAGATTTACGCATAAACAGTTACTTGCAGCTTATTATTTCAACAAGTTAAATTGGATCTTTGCATTGAGAGTATGACAGCTAAAGTAACTAGAGCACCCTGAAAAAAGAAATACCATGGTTGTCAATGGCTGAATTAAGATTTTCTAAACTGGCTCATTACATAGCTATTCTTTAGCATAATGTGTCTACTTCCACGAGTATCATCATCATCTTTTTACAATGAACATATATAATATAATGTACAGAGTTAAGTAACAAATTCTAAAAAAACATAAACAAAAATAAAACTTTAGTTTGATAATACTCAATAATCAGAATCTCAACGCACTTGACAAGATAACTTCTTGAAACCTCAAATGGTGGAAATGCTAAATGGACATTTGTCTCACACGCTGCACATATCCTATATACATAAGTACGCTGCACTGTTTGAAAGCGACAGTGAAAATTGTCAGCTACTCGTAAAGTTTTCAGTAATCTACAACAGAATGAAAATAATCGTTCTCCAATTGTGGCAAATAAAATTGCTCTCTGCTGAAAGTCATATATTGGCATAAAAAAGATATTTAAGCATCATTGTACAATGATGTGAAGTATTTAATATCAATATTGAATGATCAGAAACAAAGTGATGAGTCAAACCCTGACTCTTAAATATACAATTTAAATTGTCTATATATCCCAAAGGAACAGCATGTAGTCTAGACCAGTGCTTCTCAAACTTTTTAGTATGGTGGATCGGCAGGAATTTTTCCATTGCACCGAGGACCGGTGAAATATTTTCTCTGTACTAACGTCATAATGAAATGTGTCCCATGATATTTGGCGTGAATTTGGCTTTTTTCTGATATATGTTATCGAACAATTTTGAAAAGAATAATAAACCCCTGATTGCTTATTGTTAATTTTATTGTTCATTTACGATCGTCTTCTTTTCGTATTAAAATGTTGGCAGCCATCGTTTATGTTTCAGCTTTTTTAAGTTGATACTATTTTGATAAATCTGTATTCTGACTTAGTCCTAAGTTTTAATAAACGAGAACATAAAATATAATTTAAAAAGTCACGGAAATTTATGAAAAAATGATAAAACAACTCTAGTTAGTTATTCATGTGTAAGTTTAAGCTCAATGTTCAACATTATCTAATGGGTCATATAAAGCTGCTTATTTTTTGAAAGTTTACCAAGTCGTGGCTCGATTGAGGACAGTGCTATGAACAATGGAGAACAAACATCCATACTGTTCCTGTACTTTGTCTTAATAATGCTCATTGTTGAAATGCAGGATTATAATTAGATTTTCTTTACTTTCTTGACAACTTCTGCGGACCGGCGGCTGATGGCCCACGGACCGGCACCGGTCCGCGGACCATCACTTTGAGTAGCACTGGTCTAGACTATACAAAATTCAATGCAAAATAAACTAAGTAGTTATAAAAATTAATTTCAATACAAATCTTTAATAAGGAAATAAAGTTGCTAGCATCATTTTGCTCTATTTGATATTAAAATTACTGATCTTACATGATCATTCATAGGAATACACATTGTAATATCTTATGTAAGCTCTTGGAAGCTTACAATAGACTATCGGTCTAAACTTATTAAAGTCATTTTATTAAGATTTTCAAACTTATATAAGTTATCATAAACTTTATGGATACAATAAATTCCTAATATATCGATATAGTGATATGAATAAATATGAATGCATACTTTGATTTACATCAATTTAAAAACGTCACCTGTGTGTTCAGTATACTTTCTGTATACATCTGATAAGGATAAGATTAATTTGCAGAATGAAAGTGCTGTCCCAGATAATCACCATAAGTAAAAGACTTACTACATACTTGTATCATCACATACAAGCGCGATGCATGCGAATGAAAAAATACATTACGTGAAAGGCTAAAAGTTAGACGACATCTTCATACCTAATGTCTTCTTGATATTCTCTAAATGCTGCGTTTAAGGCTCCGGTTAAAAATTCTGGAGCAAACACTTGACCCTCATCTCTACTTGTCATAACATTATATTGCGTTTGAGTTATTTTATAATCAAAAGTCATTTTATAAGCAAAAATAGAAGTGATAACACTTTACATGTAACATACACATGTCATACACATAACATCACATGTAATATACACATATACAGATAGTTTTAATATATTCTTATTAAATTGAACTATGAATACATTTTTTTAATCAACTTAAATCAGCACATCTATATCTTATATTAAATTTAGTCTGTAATTTTTCATCAATTATAATTTAAACAAAAAACACTCAAGTTTATGCACAGTCTAGCAAATTACATTCAAAGTCTCACAAAAATAATGAAACAGCACTATGGCCAAATAATTAAAATAATTTTGAATACTGTAATATTTAATATTTATTACCTTTATTTCTTTACTCTAACCACTTAATTACTTCATAAAGCTTTTAGTAATTAAAATGGTCCTATGCTTCTAACAAAAAGAAAAATATGAAAGTACCTATGAATGAAATCAAAAAGATGAAATTACCTATGAATGAAATCAAAAAGATGAAATTACCTATGAATGAAATCAAAAAGATGAAATTACCTATGAATGAAATCAAAAAGATGAAAGTACCTATGAATGAAATCAAAAAGATGAAAGTACCTATGAATGAAATCAAAAAGATGAAAGTACCTATGAATGAGATCAAAAAGAAGAAAGTACCCATGAATGAGATCAAAAAGATGAAAGTACCTATGAATGAGATCAAAAAGATGAAAGTACCTATGAATGAGATCAAAAA
>JAQIXG010003580.1:0-14513 GCA_034700105.1 Oconnorella tubifera | reverse complement strand
CCTGTAAGCTAAAAAATCGCGTAGTCTTCACTCAAGTCACAAAAATCATCACCATAATTATTTGAAATTATGATATGATGCGACAAATCAATTTCTATTTCTCTTCAGTCAAAATGACAAATTAACTCATTAAGGCACTTTATTTTATTTTATTACTGTCAATTTTTTATGCCTTATTTAAAAATTATTTTAATTCAATAATCTCCAGATTTTGTGGGTTAATATAATATACATTTTCATTTCATGATCACCTATACAGTATTTTAAGCAATCGGTTAAAGTTGTGAGTCTGATTCAACCAGTCAAGCAAGTGGTCTCTACAGATTAACCTAACTGACCAAACGAATGAAGGTCTCAAGCTCGCAATGGAATTGATAAATCAATAAAATCGATGCAATATGTAACAGGATCGATGTGAAATGATTAAAAAATGATCATAGAATTAGCAGGAACCCTTCTTCGGAATGTTTATAAGCAAGTTTCGCTGTTTAAAGTATCAAAAAGTGACAAATTGAAAGTCTTTAGCCTTGGTTCCTTCTCCTAAAACACGATTTAGATTTTAAAAATTGCTTGAAAATAATATGAAGGATTTGTATAATAATGTAATGTAAATTTGGAAGCTAGTTCGAAGATTTTTGTCCCCCCCTTGTTATTTATTTTGAGACGCGCCACGGATCCTACTCGATTATCAGAGGTTAACCTGGAGGCAGAAAGAAGGGAAACATATCCCCCTCTCCCTAATTGTTAGGAGAGTCGCGCTGAAATACAAAAAAAAATAAAGCATTAAATATTATTGCAAATATGTATTGAAAATATTCTTTTCATAAATCGTACTGTAGATGCCGCAATGGCATATCCGAAAGTGGTGGAGGATTTAGGGATAACCCACAGCCTAAAATATTGGAAAAAAATTAAACAAAAAAGCAAGTCAAAAGAATCCAGTGCTTAAAATATTAATTAACCTTTAATAAAATTAATATTTAAAAAAATAATAAAAATAGAGTCGACAGATTATGTTATCAAATGACAATCAATATTTAGATAAATTCATAAACAATCAATCATTATATCACTCCAGTTTTACTTCGAACTGACTGCATGAACGCAAAGTTTCTCAACAAGCTGTATGACAATTTAGTGTGGAAACATGTTGCCCGCAGCGAGTCCATATCTTTAATGAACACTGACTGCTCGCTTGAATGTTATCTATGGTCGCCCTGATGTCACGAGACAGTAAAAACTTAATATTCTAAAGTGCGCGTTGTCCTGACTAAATTGAAATATACAAGCTCACTTGATCTTTATAAAGAAACCCAGATTAGATTATTGAGAAATCTAGGTTTAATATTAGGACATTAATCTTGTTTCTGAAAAACCATTTTATCACAATTAAAGTATGTATGCTGAATAGTGGATATGCGCTATAGTTATATGTTTATTATTGACGTAACGATGACCGATTTTTGAGGACCATACTGCATAATCTTGTTATTATAGTTTTTTTTTTTTCACTAATATCAATGCTATTGAAAGTTCATTTTAACTAAGGGGCGGAACTTGTTAAAAACGGTGCCTTTAAACTGAAAGGTGGATGGCGAATCGGCGAACAGACGGACAGACAAAAGGATACACAGATATAAAGTTTGATAGATAAATACATAGACATTACTGCGGTATTACAGAAAATACTTCAAGACAAAAATATATCAAAGACTCTCTTAGATATAAACTGTTAAAAATATATCTTAAAAACTATTGATTGTAATCTTAAAAAAATCAACCAGTAACTTATCAGTACTACCGAGGCCTGCCTTTCTTCTGAATTATTACCAAATCTTCTAATTTCATTGAAGCGACTACCCCCCACCCCGCCAAGCTTTCCCTTCCTTCCCCCGCGAGCGAGGCGTGAAACAGCGGCTGACTGCGTCCGCATTTATCCGCTGAAATGAGGCGTAAATGAGCGATAATAGAGTGTAGACTTGACGCCGCGTAGCGATAAATTGTCTGTCGCCGCGTAGCGAGTGAAGAGTACTTCACATAAAAATCGAGCAACGGACCACAACGTTGTAAAGCGAAAATCTCACACGAGTCTACAGGGAGGCTCCGTTTTAACAAGCCAGACCCTTCTGATAAAATCAAAATTCGTTAAATATCTCTACTATTTTCAATCCTAGCTGTTCAAACCCTAATCTTAATTGTAATAATTGAACAACATTCGAAGTGTCTAATTGACATACACTATATGAAAATTTTCTAGATTGACACATATTAGTGGGATAAAGGGGCGGGGCTTGTTAGATAATGACACCTTTCATGTGAAATCTCACTTGATGTGTGATGAGAATGAAGGAATTTCTTCATTGAATGAACCATTGCGATAAGATATTAATTCTCACTCAGTGTTTCATGATTCGTAGAAGAGAATAATAATGATACTCGGGTAAATGAATGAAGAGCTTTTATTAGTTGAAACTTTGCTTTCAATGTGACGCAAAGAGGTGGGGCTACGTAACATATACTCCTCCCCCCATACATTTTTTATACATTTTCTAATGATTTCTTAGTAGATTTAGTGTTCTTTGTAGTAGTTTGAGCACATTGGAAAATGGCTAATATTTTCTGTAATCTGGATTATTGATTTAAAAAGACAAGATTTATAGACCCTACTGCATTCTCTATCCCCTCTCAATTAAAAAGTCTGCACTACTGAATTCTATATTGGAAATTCCGAAGAATTTAAGATGGTAGATAGTAACTAGGCTATTATTACAGCGAATAGATTCTGAGCAGAATCGTGTGAAGATTATGATTATAATTAGATTTTGTCAAATTTGTCTAATAGATGATTCCTTTATATTATAATACTGTTTTCAGAGTATTATATCAAAAATGTTAATTTTGAAGATTAATAAACATGTTCTAATATAATTTATTATTATTAAAAATTGAGAAAAGCAGAAATAATTGAAATAATAAAAAAATAATAAAAGCAATAATAAAAGAAATAATAAAAGCAGAATTGGTCCAAATTGGATCTAATATTTGAATCAATTTTTCGACAAAGTCATTAAAATGTCTATTTTTAGCCATGTTCTATAGAATTACCGGAATTAATATTTCAAATAACTTTGGCTTATTGAAAAGTATTTATAATTAGAAAGTTTGATACCAGTTTTAAGAGAAATTTCATATCAATTTATTTTTTAAATATATACTCATGAAGGTTACTAACTGTCACAGAATGTTATTAATTTAATAACTTATTCTAATTATTATTTAGCAAAAGTGACACAATTTAACTTATTAGAGGGTGGGTTGCATTGAAAATGTAAAATATGGAGAGTGTTAGTTATGTTGGCCTTTCAATAAAATTTGATTGATGAATTTTAATAAATTTTGATTGCATTATAATCTGTGAACTCATAAACTTTCGAGATTATATTAGGACCCACATTTTTAAACCCTTATAAGCTCTTTAACGGATTTTTACTTATAGAGTAATATGAGAGACGTATGAACTTTAACTCTGTGACAAATAACCCGGAAAAATTAACTCTAATGTTCAGTAAATGACATTCATTGCTTCTCAAATCACGTAACCGATTCTACAAAATAATCCACATTCAAACATATTTTCCAGAAAAAAGATAAGTTAATTAATATAAAATATTAACCTTTGTTAACTTTATATACTTTTGTTATTAATGAAATTCAACCGTCACGATAAACGCCCTTTTAGTTCTTGTAAAGTCGTCCTTGAACGGAATCTAATTTTTATTTTCAAATAAAAATATTATAGTTATTTAACATTATACAGATGCGAACTACAAAGCACTGCGTATGATGAATTCAGCTGAATCTGTAACATTATAGATTAACATGTTAAGATGACAGGAAAATTGATTCTTATTACGGAGTTTTAGATGTAAAAAATAGTTATATTGGTTTCACAGCTTATAATGTATTAAGAAAACTATCAAATATCTTAAATCTTTAAGTAATAGTGTTTCTTTTGATCCTAGAATAGCTCCTTAGAATCGATTCTCTTCAATTTTACAGATTCAATTTCAAAATCTGTAAAAATTATAGTCTTGTTACAAAATGAATTCTTTTAAAATGTTACTAGAATGACTTACTTTGTTATACAATGTTATTAGTAAATATGACTGACTCAACAGAAAGGCTGACTGGCTGCCTGGCTGAGGTTCGTTTGTTTCTCCTGCAACTTTATTTTTTTTCAAAAAGAAAACCAAAACATATTGAATCCAGAGATAAATATATTTTTTTAAATAAAGAAGAAATAAAATGACGAATATAGTATCTCCTTTATACTATTATCCGTTGCAATCCAAATACTAAAAGGAATCGAAATTATTATAGTTACACGATTCACTAAAATTAACCTGCAAAGAATAATTGTAATGTTGTTTAATCTTTGCGGTTGTTCTGTTTTTAGAGATTTCAAATCTAGTTTTTCCAGTAGAAAACAAGCGACCTCATATGATTTCGTTTCGTCATGTCAACTATAATGCAGCAAATATGCCAGAGTTCACAATAAAAGCTGAAACATAGTTATTAATATGTGAAGTCAATTATTTGTTGGCCAAAATAACAGATAACAAATATCCAGTTGATTTTTTTAAAATTGTTACATTGTAACTTTTTATAATTATTCTGTTAGTTATGTTCACTTCCTTAATTACTTTATAATAGAACTTTAATAGAACTTTTGTAAGGATTTTATCCACTACTGTAACTGTTTTCTATCATATAGGTATAGTATACTGATTATATTATGAAGCATATAGAATATCAATTCAAATTTAAGGTAGGCTACATTGACACCAATTTTAAAGGTTGATTAAATGACGCCTTATATTTTACATACTTTTTTAAATGGTGCAAATAGAGTGTTACAGAAAAATAAATCACTTTGCTGTAAACAGTGACAGAGCTTAGTTTTCTAATTGTTTATCATATTTAAGACTTTCCTATGTCTCATAGTCTTATGTTTTTCTCTTTTTTTAATTTCTTCCGCTCTGTCTTGCTCTCACTATCTTTTTTATGTCTTCACTTGTTCTCGGATGCAAATTCTATTAATCAATATTGTACTGCAAACTGCAATTCCGTCGGTTCTAGTCTCGTCTATTTAGCTTCTTTTTTCACGAATAAATTCTAGATTTCTACAATAACATATATTTTTTTAAAATTAGATTTTCGCTAACTCGTTTAAATTCTTTTAAAATTTTGATAAATTTCGTTAAATTTGTATTAAAACTCGATCATTACTTAGGTTTCTTTGAAAAATGTTCATGAAATAAAATAACAATCTCATAAAATAAAGAAATACAATAACCTTCAAAACGCTAATATAAAAGTATTACAATGGAGTGTTGATTTGTGAGTTCTTATTAAAGTTAACTATGGTAGTAAGACACTTTTTTATTTTTTTTACGAATTTTGATAACTCATATTTATAATCTCATAATAATACCCGTTAATTGAAGAAAGTCTATCATTATCATTACTTCTGATAATGATGTCGTCTAGACGTATAAAATCTGAGTAAAATTTTAAAACATTAATGGGTCGAGTTAATTCAAGATTTGAGTCAATCGACTGGCCATGTTAACCACTGGTCGAGTTAATTCATGAGTTAAGTCAATCACTGGTCGAGTCAATTCAAATACAGTTTGAGTCAAATAATGGGTCGAGTCAGTCAATGAGGTCGAGTTAATCTACGAATTCAATCAGTCAGTGAATCGAGTCAATCCAGAGAACCTGTGGATTGATTCTAGTCAATAAATAATATGTCGATCCAGACACAATTGTGATCTTTTTAGACACGATTTGATTCGTACATAAAATTTCTAGAGAGCTAATCTGATCAATTTTAGTCTTATTTACTTGCAGACTATATTTTATAATTATTTGTTTAATAATTGTTATAGAAATTCGTGTACAACTTTAATTACTTATCTTTATTTTTTTAAACGTTTAATTTTTGTTAAGTTTAAATGTTCGATTTTGT
This sequence comes from Oconnorella tubifera, assembly GCA_034700105.1. Classification (NCBI taxonomy): domain Eukaryota; kingdom Metazoa; phylum Annelida; class Clitellata; order Enchytraeida; family Enchytraeidae; genus Oconnorella; species Oconnorella tubifera. The sequence continues at coordinate 8,482 of JAQIXG010003580.1, read as the reverse complement.
CATGAAGAAGAGTTATATAGAAACAAGCTCGTTAACATTGGCTCAACTACTATAGAATAAAATACAACTTGATGATAACCGTTTTCCGTCAAAAATGCCCCGACAAATCGGCTTTAACTATTAATTTTTACTGTTAGGGTTAGGAATAGGATACCGGATATACTGTTAGGATTGTAATTGGGATAATAGTGAGGTTTTGTCGGGTTACTATATTTTGGATAGTTTTATCGAGGTACCTAGCTAGACTGTGTCAGTTTGATATTGCTCTACGGCATGCAGTCTATTTGTAGATTTTATTGGATCATTGTGTAATTGAACAGTAGCCGGAGAGTTGTGCGCGGAGCAGAAATCGTATCGAGAAGGAACAACGAAGCAAATCGATATCGCATTGACCTTCTAATAATGTGCAACAAACTGGAAGCGAAATGTAATATAAAATAATGTAAATAATATTTATTTATTTCCAAATCAATTACATGTAAGACAAATATAAATTATACGATCAAAAATACAATAATAAATCAATGGTTTGAGGGGCTACTAAAAAACAAAAACAATTGCTATCGAAAATAATAGAAAATATGAAATATTAATAATGTAAAATTACAAAAAATTATTTTAATTAAAAGGCTACGAAAGTTATAATACTTTTCAATTTTAGTTAAGAAAATATCAAACGTTTTTTATTGGACGTAAAATTTGAAGGCAAACTGGATATAGTCATAGAATACACGTTGCTTTGTTAAGGTAAGAAAAATATTTTAACCATACTTAAAATTTACATTATTTCAAAAGTTCTGATTTAATTAAATGACATAAGTTTATTTAAATGTGATATTGCACTATGTTGTCTGATTGAAACAAAATAATATAACTTGAGAGGTTTATATACTGTAAAAGAATGGAAGGCCTATACGAAAAAAGTACTTTGTGTTTATTGAATGTAATAAGAAAATATAGCAAAACGGTTCAATATCACACACATAGCACAATGTCCCAGCAGATCAAACACCTGGTAAAAACGGTACCGCGCCTTAAACGGTAGTAGACATATTAATTTTATATATATTATATGCCTTTATAAAATATTTAAAATTGTGACCCCACTGCAATAATGTGTTTGAAAAAACCTCTAGCTTTTACATAAACCTACAACTTATTTTTTATAAAATGTAATTAAATTAATTTAGAATGTTGACTAAAATCTATACCCTTGGCTTGGATCCTGGATCGTTTCTCTATCTAAGCCTATAGATTTAGATCTATCTAAGCTTATACATTTTGCAAAGAATTGAATTCATGCAAGAAAATAGTAATAAAATCATAGAGTAAATTATATTCTGAGATTTTGAAGTTGTTTGTAGATCGTTGAACATAAACTCTGAAATTGTTAGTTACTTATCATTGTTGATTTCAACATTCAAAATCCTTGTTTTTCATGCAAAGTCAAGATATCATCAAATATTCGCTGTAGTATCTCATGATGCACTATTAAGTGCAAGCATTCTTGCTACCAAAACTAAAGATGATTCGATGGAATCTTTCGGGCTATATTGATTTTAATCATAATTCTTTGATGAGATACGTGCTTATCATACCTCGTATTATCATCATCACGGTCTGTAGTCAATTATGAGCGATCATCTTATGATGAGATCTTATCATCAGACTCTTGGAACCATTTGACCGTTATCATGTTATATTCCTGGCGGATCAATAGCGCTGTTTTTTTTGACATTAAATTTTTACGATGTCTTGAATTTTGTGAAGAAAGATACGAGATTCTTTACTTTTAAAATTTAATATAATAATAATAATAGGTATAAACAAAAACATAAAAGAAAGAGAGCGTAATTAGGGTTTAATTTTAAAGATTTGTTTTTTCTCTCACGATATTACAATTTATATTGCTGCACCTTGATGCGGTTATGCACTTGACATTCTGCGCTACGCTTATTGTTATTTGTCTTCTTATTACATTTCCTTCTACATTTTCGTCAATAAAAACTATATTCATATATATTCTACGATAATTAATCGAGAAAGTGTCTCTCATTGATGAAATCCTCATGAATCTATCGAGGATCGACTTACCCTGTTAGCTATTTGAACGTTTATTGTTGTCATAAAAGTTGTCTGAGACTGTTGCGTAGACTTTCATGACGATGGCAGCGTCCCATGAGGGTCGTCACAAACGAGCAAGTGAATGATGTCGTGGCTGTACGCTTCATTAATTCTGTCTAATTCTCTATAGCAAGAAATTGTCTTTATGTCTTAATTTTAAGTCTGCGGAAATACGGTATACTTATTGAACCTGTCAATTTTGCTCAATAAACTTAAAATATTTCTAAAATTTTCAGTATAATACAATTAGGTACTTAATAGGTTCTTTTGAATTAAAATAAATTTTTGAAATGAACGTTTACAATTACTTACATAAGTGTACAATTATTTTCTAATCTTATTCAGTTTAGAAATTTTGTTCAATTAACGATTCAAAAGACTAAAATTTAAGATCACATTTAAAATGAATTGATCCATCTCATAATCTAGTTACTGTCTATATGCTAACGAATATTGCTAATGGTTTAAAATACAGTTTTGCCTAATAAATGTTGATAGGGGGGAATATGCTTAAATGTAAATTTTATATAAAATCGAGAAGCCAATTATAAAATAGCTCTCAGCTTTGACAAGCTTACTTTTTTCTTATATTTAACATTAAAAACAATTTATTTAGACAACAATATATTTAAAAGATTTGTCTATTTATTTTATGTTTATTTATTGTAATATTTGCTGAATCGTTTGTTACATTTTTAGAGTAAATTATTTCAAAAATTACATCTCGAGGGTAGAGTTTCTGGTGACAAAGAGTACAATTTAGAATTCCCAACAATCTCTTTTTTAATAATCTCTATCGGTAAGATTGTACTGTCAGTTATATCATTTTATAAATAGTTGACAATAATATAATTGTTAGTTTAACACATATAGTATTAATTTATATTACAGTTTTGTATGAAATAAAGTTTCCTATAAAATCAAGCTACAAGAAATTATCAATTTTTCAATAGATTACTTCTTTAGTCAGAAAATATTTTTTCTTGTATATAGTTCAAATGCCATAACTTGAGGTTGTATCTTAACTCTTCCCTCTCATACCTCTCCCCTTAATCTGCCACTGATCGTCATAGCAACAGTTGGACGATATTACAGGCATCAGAATTGATGTATACATAATGCTTTCCATAGTGCTCTATAGCGTACGTGTAATGATAAAATCTTGTTTGCTTTTTTTGCTTCTTGACTGTCTACATTCTACAAAGTCCGACTAGCTGTTGGTTATTAATGCGACATCTCATATTAAGGTTAAATACTGTTTAGATTTAATGCATGGACACTTGTTGCGCATGCCCAATGCTTTCAAGTAAAAAGTGGCCGGACATATCGCAAAGCTTCCCAAAAGAAATTTCCCCATGTCATTATTTCTTATTTCATTCTTTCATGTTCTGAAAGATTGATTCTTTATCTATTTTTATATTGTTTTCTTTACTTCCTCTATCTTTCTTTTATTTTCTCTCTCTTTCTGGTTTTTCAACCGTCTTTTCCACTTAATATTTTTTTTTGTCCCGAGTTTCTTTATTACTATCTTATCATTCATTTAATTCTTTATTTCGAACTTTTACAAATGTTTAGTTCTTTTAGTTTCTGTTCTTTCTTTGTCTCTACTTTTTCACCAATCTTCTCACCCTCTCTTTCTCTTGTAATCTATTTTTGCTTTAACATACACATTGTAAAAAATAACTATGTATCCACGTCTCGATTGCTTAATCTCCCAAGTAAAAGAATTGTTTTTCAGACTGGATACTTTGCAGTATCCACATGCGTCAACCACCACCTGCTTCATTTGCTAGACTCCATATAGTCTACGATACAGAAGCAAAAAGCGATTTCATTCAATGGGGACACTACTCTAATTCAATGATAAAGCTTCTTGTTAGAAGAAAAGCCTATCAATTTATTTTAAAAACGTTATGTAGCGGAACTTGTAAAAGTCTCAGCGATAGAATTTTTCTATAAAATTACACAAAAACAATTTAAAAAATATTCTTCGTGTGTATTTTTTATCAAAAAATAAGCAAAACAGAAAGTCATAAGATGGATTTGGTTGCAAAATTAAAAAAAATAAAAGAGAGGAGTTGCTTTCTCTGTTAAAACACATGGCTTATGATATCTTTCTCTACTATAGATCCCTTCTGGCCGAGTGACCCTCCCTTGAGGTCTATGTGTGTGTGCTTTTGGCCGACTAAAAGATGGACAGGCACTTTATTTCAGAAACTTACATTCCGAGGATCGCTCTGGTAGTCATTCGAATAATTGCGACTCGGCAGTTAATGTAATTAATGAAAGAATTGATGCAATAAAAGAGATGCTGCATCTTGATGTAAATTTATTGAAGAAAATGCATTATATTCATTGTACGGTTCGTAATAAAAGTAAAAAAAGTGGGTTAAGTTTTGGCCTACTTTACAATTCTAGAAATAGCAGTCTAGGAAATTATCAGCCCCTGCTCTCATTTATTTCTGATTTATTTATCTCTTATTTACTGAAGCAATGCATGTTATTTTATTTATTTACTTTCACAACTGAAAAACAAATAAAAAGAGTAAAATAATATGTGTATTCTGTTTCGCTTCAGGAGAATTTTTTTTATTTATTAATTTATTTCAATTCTAGCTGCTATGATTGATGTTATTAATATAAATGTCGTTTAAAATACCAGATTATTACAGATATATATTCTTTTTTGATAAATGAAAATGAATCTCTCATAGTTCTGTTAAGTTTTGACGAAATTCAAGCTAGGGTGAGACTAAAGTAAAAATATGGTTAACGACTATGTTAAGCATCCGCTGGTTATCGGATTATCAATTTATGTTAGAGTCAATGCTCGCCCACTCCCTCCCTCCACAACCATCGAGGGTTCTTGTATTCACTAGACCCCCTTCGTGGCCGGAATATTCGGGGGATTGACGCTATAGGTCACTGAGAGTAAATATATAAGAAAAATGGAAATAAATTAAAAGATACTATAGTAAATAGAATAATCAAAGATAATAAGAAAAATAAAATATACAAACAATAAAGCCACAATAAAAAAAATAAAATAACAGTAAATAAAGAAAGAAAGTTACGAAAAATAATCAAAAAAGAAAATAGAAGAGAAATACTGAGAGAAAACAGGAAGAAAAGTTTTATTTCATCACTAACTTCAACTATTCTGACAGCAATCTATAGAGCGAACTTTCTCTTCAGGTCGTCGCAAACTAATCGCAATTCGGTCGACAAATAAGTCAATCTGAGGGATCTCCTGTCCCGTTATCCGTCCGCTCACTGCGTCACGAAATAATTAAACCGGAAGTCAAGTGATGAGCCCATTACCAGACGGTCGACTCGTGATCCGGTGCCCGCTCAAACGACCGCCATTTGTAATAATGGCAACCGCGACATTTTGGCTCCGTTTGAGTTTGTTTTCGAGATGAAATGTTGAGTAGTTTCTGAATTGTACTTAGACAAATCCTATGCCCAAGGATAAATTTAATGTAATTTTACAGGTCTATTTTATCTATTAATCACGGTCTCTAACGTTCAGTTATTTTGCATCAAGTGTGTCCCTCATGATGTTCTTTTGTATCATTACTAAAGTTATCTTGGTGTAAGTTTAGTTACCGACTAGAGACGTCGCATGATATATAAGATACGCAAGACATTTCGACTCCGAAATAAAATTTCTTCATTTCTTCATCTTGAAATTCTTGTTGTATGAATCGATTAGTAAGATAGAGTAAAATAGAGACCATGCGCCGAAAAGCTTACTTTATCTGAATACTATAAATGGAATAATTATTTAATGTATAGATTTTATTATCAGATGTATTAATAATAATATATAGATCTTCTACTCGATCGTACACAGAATAACGAAAATAAACCAATAATGACTAAAAAATGTATAGCTACTTGAAATAAGCAAATTAAATGCAGTAAATCAATAACATGTCAATCAGACATATTATTTTACAAAATAAAATAGGTACACAAAATCTATTAGTAAGCATTTACGACAATAAAAACTTATTTATTTTGTCATGAAGATACATAATGTGACCAGGTGATAATTTCTGGTAATAATTATAAAATATTTATTGTTGAAAGCTATTCATTTCAGACTCTCCTCAATACAACACTGCGCAGTTTATTAATTTTCAAATTGCACTATATCTTTAGCCTAGATCCCTAGAATCTCTTTTGAAAATAACATTAGAAATAGTACCAGGCAAGAATAGCAAGAGTTGATTACAGGATGATCCGATATTTGAAAGACAGTATTACAACTTTTACTCATCTTTATGCGACAGTTTACTATTCTTTTTATGCAATGTCCGAATGCGTCACAAAGATTCCGAGATCTCTCTGCAAGATTACGTATTGATCGGAGCGGGAATCTCATACTGTATAGAAACTATTTGACGTGGTACATGTGACAGAGCATAAGTCTATTGCATCTTGTCTGTAGAGAAATCGCATAAAATCTCAAAGCGCTTTAATAACTAACCGTCTCTGTCATGGTTGCATGATTTTTTCTGCGCATTTTAATCTGTACTCTGAGAATGATACTGCAGCAGAGACCATTTTTACATTTTCTATAACCACTCATATAAATAAATTCAGTAATTTTTAAAGTTTAGATAGGTTACTATTGTATTGAACTAGGAATATAAATTAAGTATTGATAGAATACTAATTTGCGATAAAATTTAAACAAAAATTAGAAAAAAATGGGTAAATTCCATGCAAAATTCACTGCATACTATAGTTGAAAATATGACGCGTAATGGAATTACAGTAATAAATAATAGCAGATTAAAGCATTTTATCATACAAAACACTCAGAGTAAACCATCGTGACTATACAATGTGTGAAAATTAATATTGTCGTTTTGTGTAAAATACTGTATTGACGCGATTTGAAGTTACATAATACAACGATATTTAAAATTAAAACATGTCAAAATGTGTCGAAATTTGTTGTTAGAAAGTTAACTTTGATTAGATTATGTCTTTATCAAATAAATTTCCTTTTATTTGAGTTTACTGTTGGTTTATTTAATCTATATTATTAATCTATACTATGTTATGTATACTGTAGATATATATTAGAAAAAGGTCAATTATCATTTTTCTGAAATCAGCTCATTTCCAAATCAATCACATAAATGACATCTGATTTTGTTTATTTACATTATAGATTTATTTATTTATTTTGCAAAAAATATATGTATACTGTATTTCAGAGAACTTTATATTAAGCGTGTATTTTGATCTTATTAATGAGATCAGTATCTGCAGAATAAAAGAAATAAAAAAAACAATTGAATCTTGCTTGGAAACCATACATAAACGTTGACTCGTTGAGATCAAATTAATTAAAATATAGAATTTCTTTTATATGATTTCTTGTTTCTATCTTAACCTTTTTAATTAAAAATTAAAATAAGATGATAATAGTTAAAATATAACTTTTGAGAAGGCGCTCAATTGAAGACATCAACGGATAGCTAATCGTTCTATTTTTCTAATTTTAACAATTAGTTATAAAATATTATAAAGAAAATTGTAGTTTACCTAGCTAAAAATTCACTGCTCAGCGTTTACAATGCATTCATGATTTTCCTTTCATTTTTCACTGAACATTTTCTTGATCATAGCATGTCTGTTCACTATTATGCTTATTTAAAATCCTTTGTCTAAATGCGTTACTGAAATTAAACCAAATTAGTCTACTGCATAATTATTCTCTATCATGAGAATCCTCGTACCACCCTAATAATTTCTTCAAAACTTTTACTACAAAACTTTAGGCAATTCGTCACAAGCAGCAAATCATTTCTAAAGTAATTATTATAACAAGCGAGTTTGCTAATTGAATACTCTAATACTGTCTTCACGCATCGTTCGCTTTGCTTAATGACGAACTGATTGATCGGCAAACACGTCACGAGTGACGTCACTCAGTGTCTTTAATATACACGTCACAAGTATTTGAGATTGGGTACTTGACTATTATTATTATTAATTATCTTTTAATTGCATAAATTGAATCTCATTAGAGAAGTGGTAGAGCACCGGAATCGGAACCGACGTGTTTAGGTTCTATTCCGTGAAAGATAACATTACCGTTAACTTGCTGCACCCTTTAGTAAAATGCAGTAAGTTAGGATAGGATATACATAACTTATGCATTCTAAATGATTATATAAACTTTAATTAAAAACATGAAAATAGAAAAGAAATTAAACATCATAACAATAACAGATCAAACATTTATAATTTATTGGTGTCACTTTTGAGTTAACGATCACGTAATTCAAATTTGCGTAATTCAAACTTGGGTAGGCCTACGTGAATAAGTTACGTA
>JAQIXG010003579.1:0-14515 GCA_034700105.1 Oconnorella tubifera | reverse complement strand
GAGGGTCGCACAGTAAAACGGAAGTCATATTCGTGATCTGCACATCAAGATACATAATACAGCCCCATTGGTGTTTTCGTTTTTTTTCGGTTGTTGTACAGTGTAATTATAATACGTCTAACAGTGAACACTTTATCTTATACTATAAGAAACATAAAGGCTCATAGCATTACCTTAGAGTCCGTTCCAATGATGGTCTTGCACTGTTCACAAGTATGAGCAAAGAGAGTCTCATAACACTTGATGCAATAAGGATGATCTTCACGCAGGATGTACCTATGACCTGTTAGATTGAGGTCGCACTGAAAGCAAGAGAAGTGACTGCTATGCCAGTCCTGGTCCATGGCCTTGGTGTACTCACCAGAAAATATCAACTGTCAGTAAAACCAAACATCTATCAGCCCAACATATACATGACTCTCTCATTGCTTGAATAGCTTGAGAGAGTCAATGATACAAGGTCCCCTCAAATCAAATATTTAATAATATCTCTCTACTCAATTGCTAATTAATTACTTTAAAATTATTTATTTTCTTTATCATGTCACAATTGTACATTGAGTCTCTTTAAACAAAATGGATGAACTCTTACAACATTCATTTAAACAACTAAATATGCTGTCATCATTGAAAAACATGCATGGAAACCCTTTGTATCATGATATAAAAAAGGATAAAGTAGTTGTTTTTAAAAGTCCTTAGAACTTTTAAAGCGTTACTATTTGCGCAGTGTTACTGAATCAGATCAGAAAGCATCCGCCCTCCTCACCTCATCACAAGCAGCACAACGTGGCCTCATCTTCTCAGCGTAATGACGTTGACAGTAAATGACACCATCCTTGTGACAGTAGCACAGGTCTACCAGCAGCTCCTGACACTTGTCACACACAAAGCACGCTGGATGCCAGTAGAGGTCAGTGCCAGCCTTCATGGCTGTCACTGCTATATCCTTCGGCTCTAGCTCTCCGTCACAACGGTGACATGTCTAGAAACACATAAGTCATTCATGTAACAAGGTAACATTCAAGTCATTCATGTAACAAGATAACATACAAGTCATTCATGTAACAAGGTAACATTCAAGTCATTCGTCTCATACAACAGGGCAACATACCAGTCATTCATGTAACAAGGTAACATACAAGTCATTCGTGTAACAAGGTAACATACAAATCATTCGTGTAACAAGGTAACATACAAGTCATTCGTGTAACAAGGTAACATACAAGTCATTCGTATAACAAGGTAACATACAAGTCATTCGTGTAACAAGGTAACATACAAGTCATTCGTATAACAAGGTAACATACAAATCATTCGTATAATAAGGTAACATACAAGTCATTCGTGTAACAAGGTAACATACAAGTCATTCGTATAACAAGGTAACATACAAGTCATTCGTGTAACAAGGTAACATACAAGTCATTCGTGTAACAAGGTAACATACAAGTCATTCGTGTAACAAGGTAACATACAAGTCATTCGTGTATCAAGGTAATCCATAACGTTTAACTAAAATACAGTTCTTAAGTTACAGCATCTAGCTGTCTGTTTCTCAGTGTTGTTTCGTCAATGATAACAAATAAAAGGATCAGTTAAGATAACAGTCATTTAGTTAATGATAACTAAAACTAGACTATGATTTCTGACTGAGACAATAATGATAACACAGCTCACTACATATCCTTACATATGTTAAGTTGATGTCAACTGAAATGAGAACAGATAGAGACTAAAGCTAATATTTCCTCACATATGCAAGACCTATAAGATAAGCATTATTCAATTTCTTCACAAATTGAACAAGTTGTGAACTTCTCACGCATTGAGTTAGATTTGATTAACATTACAACTTTATAATATAAAATTTCATAACTATTAAAAGCATGACAGCAAAATCTGATAGTCATTATATTTTATTTAATAAGACTAAAACATGATCAGTCTAGTCCAAGTCAATTAGACAATCACTAATATCAACAGCATAAATTATATTTTATATGTTATATTCATATATTCAATCTTATTACTCAATAAGTGTTAAATGCTTTGTGCATCAATTATTCCATAATGCATATTATTTATTTAAAAGTTTCAGTAAAGATCTTCCTTACAGTGACTTTGATCAGAGAGTCCTTGACTGTCCCAACGTCCAGTGCATCATCATCTCTCTGCTTTGCAAACAACTCATAACATTTCTTCTCATCTGAACTGTTCAACTGACGACAATGTAGAGCGGACAGATCTTGTCTGGGTAGTTGTTCCATTAACTGTACCGTTCTGTACTTGGCTCCCACTGAACCAACCTTTGGTATCTTATGATTGTCCAACTGCTGCATGTACTCTTCTACCTAGAAATGTATACATATCTGTCCATCCATTTATCTTCTATATCTAATACTATCTATAAGTCTGTTAAAAGTATATCTGTATATAAAAACACATCTAGGAAAACAATTTTCAGTATTCGCAGAGAAAACATTTTCTACTAGGCTATAAATATCTCTAAACTATACAATATCATTTCATTGCTAATGTTTTGTACATATACCACAAACTGTTATAATAATCTCATCCTTTATCTTAAAATCCATGTACCCTTCTCACAAGCCAGCAGTTCTCTTTAACTTTCGTAATGTACCATACCTTGCAAGACTAAGATGTACTCCAGACTTGCAAGATCCCAAGTGTCTTCAAGAAAAACTGTTTATTCATAAACTCACAAACAATATTGTACCGGTATAAGATGTTACATTGTTCTTCATTCTTCATGTATCTCTCTATCAAGAGTCATACAACAAACCTTTTCCTTAGACAGACCAGGTGGCACCCAAGTGTAGCCAAACTTGGCTACTTTGTCTCTACTGCTGCCAGCCTGCCCTCTGCTGTCAGTGCTTACTGGGGCAGAAGTCCAACCTAGTCGCTCATAGACTGACTCTGTCATCTCTCTATACACATCATGACTTTGTCGCGAACATTTACAATTCTGACAAGTGTTCCTGAAGGTAGTCAATCAGCGATTGTTGTGTAAGATATTAATTAGTTCATGACTTGATAATATATTCAGTAAATAGAGTATTCTGAGGGAAGGCGGTTACAACATTATTGATGGATAATTTGGTAGCAAGATTCAATTGATGAATTCTTATCTCTGATTTACATTGGCTGAAAACTGACTTCAGCCATTAGCTAGTTAACTGCTGGTCAGTGACTGATAAATTGTTACTCTTTCATTCAATGTTCAGTTACACTGCTAATAAATTTGTAGATATAGTGTCTATTTATTATTACTAAAGTTGCAGAGTTGTTTTTAAGTAAAGCACAACTCTAAGAAGTAACCACTTTCACTCACCTCCAGGCATGCAGTCTAAATCCTGGACACTTATCAGCACACGTTAGACAAGCACGTCCTGTATCCATTTCAAATGGACTTGTCTCCTAGCAAATAACAATATATGTTATCTCTATACACTTTACTCCAGGACAGATAATCCCAGACACCCCACGGCTTTTATCAGTCCTATATATGGGATTATATCTTAAGTCTTAACAGTACTTTGTAATATTAGTATATATGCCATCTAGTCCTGATTAGACGTCACAAATAAACTAAATAATATATAAAAACAATCAAAAATGTAAGTTCATCAAACTGTATCCATGTACAATCATGTAATATTTATACAAAATATATCTACTGTAAATATATCTAGGTATACGAATATATCGAATATATCTACCGTAACTAATTTTTTTAATGACAAATGTAATCAAGATTTTCATTGGTTTCATTAACAATGAGTTGTTAATAAATAACAATGCATCAAAGTGTATTGACAACTATCAAAATATGATATTCAAAAGTATATAAAAGACAAATATTTGAGAAAAAATGAAAGCTAATTCCTAATTAAGAAACTATTTGTTCATTCTTCAGAAAATAAAGCAAAGAGCAAGCTCTCCTAAAACTGACACTTTTAAGATAACATACTTTCTACTAGTTTGCTAAATAAATCAAGACTTAAGTCTTTTAGTTACTTCATAGAAGCAAGGCGCATTGCATATTGTAAATAAAATTCTGTCAAAATGCTTTTAAGTTTCTCAAAGTATTTTTATATTATTTTGCATATTCTTATTTATTTATGTATTTTATACCAGCGCTTCTCAACCTTTTCATACTCAACGACCATTTGTGTCTCAGTGGCTATTAAAACTATAAATAAAACTTATAGTTTTAATAGAACATTATAGTATAATGTGATATTTAACAGTATTCATTATACTATAATGTTCATTTTATGCTATAATCTAGTGATTAAAATTAAAAAAATGCTAAAAAATAATCAAACTTCTTCTATTTAAATGTTTTAAATTAAAAACCGTATAAATGTCAGTCTTTGATTGCAGACCATCAGATAGATGGCCCCAAACTACTAGTGGTCCGCGGACTATAGGTTGAGAATCTCTCATTTAGATACATACAGAAGGATTACTTAGAAAATGTATAATGATAAAATATTTGTATGAGCTTATTCATATACCAATAAAGTTGATCCTATAAAACTAGCGTTATATAAAGATCTATAGGCATTTATTAAGAGATCAATTGACACTTCTAAGCTAAAAGCAACACTTAAAATATATTGACAGAGAAGAGATTATAATAAAAGGCTGGTGTACATATACATATAGTTAACAATGGCAAGTAACAATACACAATAACATCAGTCATCACAATATTTCAAGAGATAGTTTGGGTAAGAAATTCTAACTGTGCACAAGTTTATAACTAGTTGACAGTTTTATGCAAGCACAATGTCATCATCACAGTCCACAGTGTAAATATAAAAAACTACCGATTGGTATAAGCAATGCATTACTGATCGTGTACTCATTTTACACTTAATTTTGTGCATGATTTTTCTTCTTGATTACTATCAATAAAAGTTACTATAAATACCAGTTGAATAAATGCAACATATTTTGGCTTAGGCTATATAGCCTAATTCAATGAGTTTTAAAGCAATATTTATCATTTCACTAAGAAATTAAAAATATTGAAAGAATTACTCGATTAAAAATTACCGAACACTTTAATTCGTCTAATCATTACAATGCGTATAATATATATGTATGAATAAAAGCCGCTTTATGCTCCAACTTTTGTAATTGATTCAAAGTAATTGCTGTAAAGTTTACAAAGTTATAATACCAAATACTTTATTTTAAAATTTTAAATAGAATAATTGTATTTATAAAATGACAGGCCGTAATCATCAAATAAAGCACTCAACTCAATTCTACCTCTACATGAGTCTAGTCAAGTTTACTTACTACTAAAGTCTGCACATGAAGCTCTAATTATTGTTACTAACACCTCAGTTGTGAACTTTGCTTGTAATTAACAAACTGCAGAAATAAGTTCAAAAACAATAAATGTTAGTAACAAACTCACCGATTTGCAATTGCTTACAACAATTAAATCTTGGACTTCTTCTAATATTGGTTTAAATTCACTGTGTACTAAATCTTGTCCTGACACTACATCAATGACCCCTGGTCTAATTCCTGTGACCTCTGACCTCGCTGTCTTATATGTACTACATAGACATATAGACTCAAAACATTTCTTCATACTACTTACTACCTAAATCTCTTACAAGTGCAATAAGCAAGTCTCCAAAATAAACTCATCTTATCCTCTAAACAGTCATCATAATCTCAGTTTTCAATGTACAGCATATAATTTTGGTACAAAATAAATAATGCGTTGTTCTATAAAAAAAAACTCCTGCAGTATTCATCTGGATTCCCTCAAATATTTATAACAATTGCCTAGTATATCCATTCTTAATCTGTTCTAACAACTAGCCTATTTTTCACAATTGCAGCATCTGATCTTAAAATTAAAAGCATAATATTTTAAGTAAAAAGTATCAGCCCTGGTAAGCGTTTTTACAAACTACAGAGAAGCTGACCGACTCCTTACTGATGCGCGGCGGCGTCTAGACATAAAGCAATGTTGATGAGCAAGGAACGAGCACGGCTCACACTGCGGCCATACATTACCTCTCGTTCTACTGACACATTGCATCGCTGCTTCTACTGACACATTGCATCGCTGCTTCTACTGATACATTGCATCGTGTCAATGCATCAGTAGTAGATCGCCGTGTAGCCAAGTCAAGTATTAAAATAAATTAATCTTTGTCATTTTAAACTTGTAAATCTTGTGTGATGTAACAAAATTAAGCAACAATTCAAAATTGTTAATAAAATATTTTAATAATTTTATTTTAATTTTAATTAACTATTTTTATTTCTATGTACAATAAATATACTGTAGATTAGCATGAGAGTCCATATGAACATCATTTTTCCAATAGTTCATTTTGTTAATCGGATGATATTATGACTTTGCTTAACATTTTTCATACTGCATTATGTTTAATTTTATTATGTTTCTGGAAATTCTGGAAATAATGAATTCCAGAAATTCATTTTATCTTTTACATTGATTTCCTGTTTTCATGAATATTGTCTTGTTCAGTAGAAGAAAGATAAATAATTACCCTGCCTTTATACTGATATTGTTTTAATGCAAACTTATATCACAAAACCAGCAAGAACTTGACATTATATGTTTATGCTAAAACATTTAATTTTGTATTGATAATCTTTCTATCTATAGCTCTCCCAATCAGCCTTTCTTGTCTGGCATATATTTCTTCAGGTCAGACCAATAACAGAAGCTCAATAGATAATTAATATTCATTACTAGAATCATGCTTCTATTATGTTGTTCAATCTCAAGCAGACCACATCCTCAAGATTACTGCAAACATAATCTGTCAAATAATCAACCATGCAGTACAAATAGGACCATTCACTAATTCTTAGAGTTAGAAGTGGAGTTAGGGTTAGTGAAGGATCAGCGTTAAGTTTAGGATTGGTTAGGATTGGTTAGGCTGTGCATTGAAGTTAATTTGTCAGATGAATTTATTCGGGGTCATTTCGTTAATGTAGATATTGCAAAATCAAAATGAAAGTGATTCATAAACTTCATTACAAATAATACAAATCATCTATAAGTAAATTGAATTCATACAAGTCTAGAGCTAAGATGAAGGTTATTTGCAGTGCTTTTAATGTTTCATGTTTCAATTAGATTTCTACAGGATGGACAGAAGCTTAGTGACACACATACTCAGTTGATAGATGTTATGTCTTACTATAGGTCAGTTGATAGATGTCATGTCTTACTACAGGTCAGAGAACATAAAGGCAAGCAATTTATTACTACAACGCTTCAATGACTGCAAGATTACAGAACAATTTCTTCTCAAGTCTCATTCATTGTTCAATGCTTATTGGACTTCAAATGGTACAGAGGACATTTCAAATACACTTTAATATGAATAGCATTACTTTATACTCAGTATTTTATAACTTACAATATTAAAATTGTGCATCAAATAAGGATATCTAAACATGATAGTCTAATTATAAATCAAATTACAATTGCTGTATCTCACCGTCTTATATCAATGTCCAATTATAAGTTTGAATTCATGCTGTTTACAATCAGTTACAAACATAGCTTCATATCTAAATATAATTCTTATGGTATCCAATAACTGGCTAAAAATTTATTAGTAGTAGATAAAAATACACTTTTTACTGAAAAGTATTCAATACTTGAAGGTTGCAAGAATAAAAGCTACAAAAAATACAGAATAAACATAAATTGCATTACATAACATTCCAGAAACTTATTGATAATGATAGTTTATAAATAGACATATTAAATAGCATATAGGCCAATGTCTTTCTTGTCTGCAAAGACACTGTGACATCTCATTGAAACAAAGTCAAACAATTTATATTATATTTAACAATTTATATTATATTTTAATACATAAAAGATCTTTTTCATAACAATGTGACTACATGATCAATAAACTAATACCACTAATTATAGAACAATGACTACAGTACTCAGTAATCTAAAACAATCTCTCTCCATCTACCGGGTGTCATTGTCATAACAATTAATCAACAGCAAACTGATGGCCTTTTAAACATAACACGTGACAGACAGATAATTATCTCCATTCAGCATCCTCTGTGGCATGAAGCAGATATGATTAGACTCGGCTCATCCAGTAGCAGTGCAGAGATAATGAGAGAATATATCCTCCATGTTCATCAATCATCTACTACTACTCTAACCCGTCTAGTCTTGCTCATACAGCCTTTAAACCAGGCGCAACTGTCTCAGCGACTGTCTCAGATTAAAATGAAAGTCTGCATCAACTGATGACCGAATGACTACCTTAACGACTCTATTCAATGACTATATAGTCACTGATTATATTCTTTGACTATATTCATGCAACTTCTCAGCGACTCATAATGTCAATTTTTTATGGCATAAAATGTCTATTTATTTTCTTCTCGTTTTAAACTAACATATTTAAGCATGTATAAAATTAGAAAACACAAAGGCCTTCACTTGTAACTTTCAATTTCTTGGTACATAAAAACAAGTTCACACAGTTGATCAATCTCACTTGACTGTTAAGTGTGCCATGGAAAGACAAAACAAGATAAGAGTCGCATTGATTTCTGTACATAGCATTGCTGCTAAAAATGTCACAGAAACAGTCATAGAGAAAATGAGTGCTTCTCGTGTTAATGCACCTTTAGCTGTAACTCAATCAATATGTATGGGATTGTGTTGACCAAGTGTAGTAGGACCTTAAGTCCAGGATACAGGACTAAATACAAGGACCTTATGTCTATGATACAGGGCTAAATACAAGAACCTTGTGTCTATGATACAGGACTAAATACAAGGATCTTATGAATATGATACAGGACTAAATACAAGAACCTTATGTCTATGATATAGAACTAAATACAAGGACCTTACGTTTATGATACAAGACCAAATACAAGGACCTTATGTCTATGATATAGGACTAAATACAAGGACCTTATGTCTATGATACAAGACTAAATACAAGGATCTTATGTCTATGATATCATGGATAAAATGTCCCCAGACAAAATATCATGGATAAAATGCCCCTAGACAAAATATTGTGGATAAAATGTCCTCAGACAAAATATCATGGATAAAATGTCCCCAGACAAAACATTGTGGATAAAATGTCCCCAGACAAAATATCATGGATAAAATGTCCCCAGATAAAATGTCCTTGATATAATGGCTAATAACAAAATGTCCCCAGATAAAATGTCCTTGATATAATGTCCAGTAACAAAAAGTCCCCAGATAAAATGTCCTCGACATAATGGCTAATAACAAAATGTCCCGAGATAAAATGTCCTTGATATAAACGCTAATAACAAAATGTCCCGAGATAAAATGTCCTTGATATAAAGGCTAATAACAAAATGTCCCGAGATAAAATGTCCTTGATATAATGTCTAATAACAACATGTCTCCAGATAAAATGTCCTTTATATAATGGCCAATAACAAATCATCCCAAGATAAAATGTCCTTGATATAATGGCCAATAACAAATCATCCCAAGATAAAATGTCCTTGATATAATGGCCAATAACAAATCGTCCCCAGATAAAATGTCCTTGATATAATGGCCAATAAGAATCGTCCCAAGATAAAATGTCCTTGATATAATGGCCAATAACAATCGTCCCAAGATAAAATGTCTAAAGTCTGAGATATGTTATCTGTCCCTGTACAAAAATTCTCCCAAGAGTTATCACTAGATGTAGGTTAAAGCTGAGATTTGGGTTAGAAATAAGGTTTTGCAGCATGGACAGGACAGGCAGAGGTGGACTTTGAGCGCCTGTGTCACAGACAGATGTTGCTGATGCAGGGGAGTAATGCTGCATTAATATGAGTTCAGACTTATATAGCATCAAAATATGTCAATAATAAATGGGTGTATGTAGTTTGAATAATAAATGACAGGACATAATTAGTAAATTCCATCTTGATTTCTATATTTAGTTCAATATTTAATTGAAATTTATTTCTATTATTTTGTAATATTTCAACAAAAAAAATGGGAAATAGTCATCTTAAGCATATTTACAGGTATGTTTATGTTATTTTTACAATACAAATTTATAATACATTGTATTGTATATACATTAATAGTTAAATCACATACTTTTCTATATATATTACATATTTATATTAGGGCTGTACCGAATGAATATTCGCTTCGTAACCGCTTTGGCGCCGAATAGTGCTTTAAATGAACTATTCATATTCAGTCGAATAGTTGGCCGCGACAGAATACGAATAGTGAAATTAGGTCAATATTTGTAAATAGCAAAATCAATCTACAAAAGCTGTGTATGACTTCTAAGATCAATTAATATATTGCTTAGACTAGTTATTATTCACGAAAGCGGGCTGAGCGCGGGACAAGCAATCAGTTAATTCATTACATCACATAGTCAAGCGTGTGGTTTACTAGTAGTCCTACTAGTAATATTAGTATTACCAATAATAGAAGATTTACTAGAAGGCCTACTGAAGAATACTGTGTTTTGGAATATTGATTCACTATTCGTATTCGGCCGAATAGTCAGGAGTCGCTATTCGTATTCTGCCGTATAGTAAAAATGACTATTCAGTACAGCCCTAATTTATAGTACATTGTATTTACATATACATTGTATTTGCATTAGTGTACTGCAGTATACTAATGAAAGTCACAGTATACTAAGTTATACAATAATATATCAGTGAGATATGTTAATGAGATCTTATATTAATGAAATACACAAGACATATTGTCAAATAACATATACACAGTTTTTCAATATTTCAAAAACCATCACTGTATTACTTTCTCTTCTACTTATTTCACTCTCTCGTTTCCTCTAAAACTGAACTAAACAATATTTTAAATAATAATTTATTGCAGCACCATGAAGCAAAATTTATGTATTTGACCTAATGAGTCTCTTGAGATACATTTATAAATAAATCTCAAGAGTTCCTCATTCAATTCATAAATATATCTTATTTATTGTACGGTTATATAAGCTTTCATTTCAGTATACCAGATATGAGATATGACTCGTATGAGACAGTGCTACATGTTATCTTCCCAATCTTTCTGATGCTGTCACCCCCTTAATAACATTTGCCAAGTTGTGACGATCCCCTCGATAAAATTTTAAAATTGTGGCGACCCCAACACAACAATTTGTTATACTTTTTGTTCAATATTATTAAAAATGAATTTGCGAATGAATAAAATGTTTAACTTTACATTTTAAGTGTGTAATGTGCAATGTACAGTGCATGTACATTGCACAAAAACGCATTTTTTATTTAAAAAAATTAATTCTTAAGCGACCCTGGAAATTGTCAGACGACCCCAGTTGGGATCGCGACTCACAAGTTGGGAACCGCTGCTGTAGATAAATGTACAGATTTAGATATCTATAAAAGTAAGATTAAAAATTAAATTTTGCACTTTAATATATAATAAATTTTATGACATTATTTATATCAAGCAAAACCTGTGATCTCAAATGTAACTCCATTTTAATAATGATCAATAAAACTGTGGTCTAGGACATAAAACTTAGATAAAAAATAACCAAACTTTAATACAGAAAGCATCCGGGTGGGGTGTGGGGTATTTAAATTCATTGTCATGTAATTAATTTATAAGTAAATGTATTTTTTAACTAAATTATAACCTCTAATGGTCATAATTCAGTTATCTAATTATACAACAGTCTTTATTAACTGCATAGAAGCCCATTGTATATTTCTGACACGACTAATATGTCACAATTACCACAATTACGTCAGAATTATTCAATAAAGTCTCTCACATCCCTTAATAAATTCTTTTTAATTGATTATTTATTCTCTTAATTAACTGCTAATTTTAATTAAATAAGTATTACAAACTTTTAAAACTATCTTATGATCTTATTCCAGTGCAGTAGTATTTTATGTTCCTATATATATTTGGTGCTGTCATATTATATATATACAACATATTTAGCAAAAACTTCCTGAAATTCACAATAAATTCAATTGGATGGACAGCAATGAAGTACTAGCAATACACCCCAAGGTCTTTAGTCTACACAAAGCAGCAGCAGCAGACTACACATTGAGTTGAAAATATAAAGACTGAACCCACCTTGCAATTATGACTTTGACAAAGATAAACTGATGATAAAATAATTTTAGTAATCATTCAGCAAAAAATGAAAATAATTTAGGTTCAACAATTTTGCATCATTTCATAGTTAATAAATAAATTATCATTATCCTGCTTTTAGAACTATATCCAACTATATCCTTCTCTCTCTCTCTCTCTCTCTCTCTCTCTCTCTCTCTAACTCTTTTTCTGACACTCTATCTGCATAGAAGCCATGTCAGATTTGTCAACAATACTTTACATCTTTCATATAAACTGATCCTGTTTAGCAATTAAAATGATCCATTAACAAAGCCCTGCATTGTAGTGCGCCTTACTACATCAACACCTAGACTCTACTAACACTTAGTGAGTAGCTATTTTAACAAATAATCAATACAAACACAACAATGACATTCATTGTTATCCAAGCGTCTTATGTTGTCAGTCGTCACTCATAATCTACTCACTGCATAAGTTTTAATAGACAACTAAGAGACTTGATCTTTTTATTTAAAGTCAATCAAGCAGAGCAATAACAATACATAAGAGCCTAATAATGTACAGATATTGTGCTCAATCAAATGATCAGTGTAGGCCTACATGATCGGTAAACAGCAGTGATACATATATATATACTAGCTGAAAAATGCTCCGATGGAGCAAAGAAAAGTTTAATATATTTGGCCGGTTTTTCTGATCGTCCATATAAAAGGAGAGGACAAGAAAGAGCTTGAGGCCTATCATCCACGTAAAAGGAAGGGACAAGAAAGTTTTGAGCTCTGCAATTTAGATCATGTCAAGAAAACGCTCATTTCTGCCATTAAAGAACATTTTCTAAAAATATTTAAGTATATTCGGCGGCAAATTTTTTTTAAAAATTATTTAAAATTTAAAATAAAAATGTTTCTAAAAGCCACCACTCTCGTCTTGTAGAAAAATGTGGCTTTAGCACTTGGTGAGCAATAAATGGATAATTACGGGTTTGTAAAAATGACACAAAAAATGGCCAATTTTTAGCAACAAAAAGTACTGTAACTTTGACTTTACACCTTGTTTTCTCGACCGGAAAGAACTTTACACTCAAGAAAAAAAAGCTACTTCGAGTTTTAATAACTCCTACAAGTTGCAAAAAACCCGACCTCTTAACTCTCAGCCGTTATAGCTGCAGGGGGGGGGTTAGGCGAAATGGGTGTCCAAGTACATTATACGTACGCGCTAACGCGCTACGTATGATATATAATATAGTAATATGACAAGTCAACACAACATACTGTATAATATCGAATAAAACATCAGCCAATGTTGAAGCATTAATTACTTATTTCAGTTTATGATATAAATAATAGGAACTAACATATTTTTACAATTAGCAACAAACTAGGGCCATATAACAGTAAGTACTAGTATTACTGAACAGACATCAATAGAAGAATGAAATGTGAATGGTTTTAATCATTCACCTTTATTTCTCAGAACTCAATGTAACAGATCAGTACACAAAATCTAAGCACAACATCAAAGCCTGACTACTGTACTGAAGTGAGACATTGACTTTGTTATAATATACAGAATTGCTCTAATAATACTCTACTATGTATTTTATTATGTCTTTTATTATGTACATTTAATATGTCCTCTACTTTCATATCATGCTCCAGTTTTGCTATGACTAAGAAACTTGCATCAGATACATATTTGTTAGGGAAAAGCCTCAGACTTGTTTAGTCACATCAACAATTATGATTATGATTAGCTCTCAGTAGCTCACCCAAAATTAACATTGACTTGATAATACACTCTAAAGATGTATTCTTAAATTTAAATAATTATAATCTCTTTCATTATTTAACAATGAATAGAAATTTTAAATTTACACAATCAAAAACTCAAATAGTTTACAATTTCTAATGAGACCTAAAATTGGACTGTGAATTAATGTATGGTTAAATTTGATAAACTTGATATAATCAGAAATCAAAATGATACAAAAAAAGTATAAAAATGGCTCTAAAATGTACATGGACTTAAACTTTCTCCTAATCTACTGTCAAATTAAAATATATGTAATTAAATAATAAATAAAAGTTAAGAAAAGATTGGCTGGCAGTCATATCCAGGAATTTTGCCAGAAGGAAACTCATCTAAAGAAACTCACTGAGCATCGCCCAATAGGAATATCGTCTATAGGGAAACTCGGCTAATGTATATTTTTAGAATTATACTTTGCAGAAGCACATTCTGTTACGTTGCAGTTTTATTCAAAATTATTATCATTTATGTTAACAAATTAATTTTAATGAATTTCTGCAGCACTACATATATATATATAGT
>JAQIXG010003578.1:0-14516 GCA_034700105.1 Oconnorella tubifera | reverse complement strand
CTGGAGCAGTCGTGCCGTGTGTGTTTCTCTGCCTGGGGTCAGACCCAACAAAGTCGTCCAGTCAAGTCGTCCAGTCAAGTCAGGACGACTTGTTGGCTCGTGTATTCTCACCTATAATATAGTTTCATCATAATATGTCATCAAAAACTGTTAATTTTTAGTGTCGTAAAATAATTGTCTAAATTACAATTAGAAGCTATTGCATCATTTGTTTAAGCACTGGTGAGTTTAATTTATTTGGCTATAGAAAATGTACACTTGAAAGTAATCTACCAATCAAACTTGATGGTTGATTGTTATATCAGTTATTATTAAGCGCTTAGTTACAACATTAACTAAAAAATATATGGGGAGGGGGATAAAATTTCCCACCCCTAAAAGACCTCTAATGCCTTCTCAAGCGATGCAGCAATGAAAACGATTAGATTGTTTTGACGAGACTAAATGCTAAGAAGCTGTCAAGAATAATATTGCAATAAGCGTCTGTGCTCTCAGGATATTATATCAAGCCAAGAGAGAAAAAATACGATGAGCTTATTATACAATTGCTTGTCTAGAAATAGTGTCAAATACAATTATAAGAAATCGAGAAGGCTTCCAGCTAAAAAATAAGCCGACCCATAAATAATGTAAATTTAAAAAAATTATAGTTTACCAGTGGCGTAGCCAGAAATTGACCAAAGGGGGTTCCTTCAGAAGTTAAAATGAAGATTTGTTTAGGTTATCATTGATTTTTTTCTAACTTTTTTGTCTCCATTTTACTACGATTTTATGTGTTTCCTCCGGGAAAAACATTAGTTGTTATCGGTGTGGGGGGGGGGGGGGGGGTTAGCCGCTAAATTCACACTTTTAACATTATATATTTTTGACCTCTAATGGGGATGATTATAATCCTCACAATACTATTTTGCTTACGTCACTGTAGTGACAGTGACGCATTAAACTTTTTTGCAGTACATGTAATAATTTCTCTCATCCAAAGAATTGAAGATCCTTTTTAGCTAATCAACGTTGTGATTAAAGCATACTTATAAAAAAAATCGGATCATCACCGATTTAGTTGTATTGCCTAAGATTAAGCGGTCACACTGTATAAAATGTAAAATTGAAGACAATTATTGACTTTAACGTTTTCAACATGTATTTAACATCTTAAATTGAAGAAAAATTATAGCTTGTTAGTAATAATTCTAAATTTGTTAACTTTATTTAAATATTAAATTAAACATCAATCATCTAATATATCTTTAGATAATTAGACAAGCCTGTTGACTGATGATGTCATTATAAAATCTCAGATATTCCATGCCGCATATTATACTGTAATAATAATTCGCATTCAGCGATGAAGATCAATGCGTATAAAATTGCTAAAGGAAGAACGAGCATTACGGTAAACAGTAGTTTTTCTCAACGAGTTTATCTCTGTACAGAATTTGTCAATTGATGGATTAGCGAGAGACTGATTAGATATATTGACAGAGCAGAGCAAGGTCGGTCCAGTTTTAATCAGAATCCGATAGCATCATAGCAGTCTTCTTCCTAATGTGCTTCTAGTATAAAACACTGAATCATTTATTCGATGCATAGATCGTTCTAGGAGGGTATCAAAGCAATTAAATAGCAAAAACAAATTAAAAGAGAATATAAAAAGCAAATAAGAATAAAAGAAATATTATGCTAGAGTTAAAAAATTGACACCCCTTCACCGATCGTCACCACAAAATCGGTTATATTGTAATTGTAAACATAGAAATCACGTAACTTTTACAAACATTATTTTGCTATAGTTTAAAGTAAAACAAAAATATTACATTGAAGAATAATTTGACGCGTCATCCGAAAGATTACAATTTCATTCTCGGCAATTAATTGAAGATAAAAATATTAATTTTAATTCATTAATAAATAGTTTACAAATAAATTAAGAAAATTCAAACTCAAATAAGTGATTGCAAATCTAGAAACAGATTAAGTTAAATTTTATTTACTGTCTATCTGACAGCATAATCATCTGTTAAATAAATTCTAAAATTGATTATTATTATTATGCAACAGAAATCTTAATTAAATGTATTTTAATTTCATTTATATTTTTGATCAATGCACACAAATAATGAAAATTTAACAAACTGAATTCAAATCATTATTTTCTTTTACAGATATAATATATACATTATATAATATAATATAATATGTATACAGTTTTCTTGTACTGTATGGAGTGTATTATACTGAGCACTAATCATGCACATCTATCATTCGCATGGTCTATATTTTATTGATCGTTCTCCTCGCTTCAATACTTCCATCTATTATGTCCCTTAGCAATCCATCAACTTGCAATGTGTGACCAATTTATTTTTTCGTCTACTCTCTGTATTCTTTTAATCTTGGTCTTTCTTTAAAAGAAACATCATTCTTGATACTAGAGCAACTTCAAGAGCAAGAATTTTGAAATGTCTTTTATTTAGCATTGTTTATACGTAAACATAATTATAGATAATTATACTACATATATGCTAACTTTATGTTAAATAAGTTTCATTATTGTTTAAGTTATAATACTTGATTACAATTAGTATTACTACATCTTTTTTATCAAAATTTGTCTATATTTCTTATCAATTTCTATATAATTTTTATAAAATATACAAATGAATCGTTTTCTCAAACAAACAGGTCTGGATTTGTTAAATATGCGCTTTGAAAATAATCCGTTTTATGCCTGATTGTCCTCACAATGATTTTTACGTTTAACCTATGCTATAAAGCTTATATTTAAAAATATAGGCTTTATACGATATATATTTAAAAAGCATAGATCTATAGCATACAGTAACTGTAGGCCTGCTGTATTATGTATATATTTATACTATAGATTGAAGAGCATAATTAATAAACCTACTCATTAGGCATTCACATCTACATGTTGTGATATCTCGTGATAATTAACAGTAAAAATATTATAAAAAGTATCCTTTTATTGATTACAGCATTGAAGTCATAAGGATGACATTAATTGAATAAATCGATGAGTCTGTGGCGATTGTATAATGTTAAACTCTCTTCTCGAATCATTATCCTCTGTAACTCTCGTCAAATGCTACACGATCACTTCTCACTTCTTATATAGATTTAGTTTCATTCGGTATCGATTTTATAGACTTTATTGAACTTTAATAACTTAACCTTTAATCGCTACAAACAGACGGAATTGGTTTTGTGGAATGACGAAGAATAATCGGGAGAGCGTTGTGTAATTTAATAAACGCTCGGAATGATATGATAGGCTGGTTGACTCCAGTGCGATCAAACATGCAAGTGCAATTGATGATGGCTGTCAATTAATTTATCTCAGCAAGTAAGCAGTTCAATTAAACACACGAAATAAAATAATGTTTTCGAAATATTATGTATAAATAACCTATCTGCAGAGTTAGAGAAATCGTTTTATGTTTTTGATTTGATTGAAAAAAAAAAAGTTACAATTTTATAGAATCATGGCTTTAGTCTTTTTATATTATTTTATTTTTATTTATTTATTTTTATTTGTTTATTTTATAAACAGCTCATCGCAGTTTTAACATCACATGACATCTACGATTAATTTTATACCAACTCAGTTTGATATCTATTATCATGTTTATCATTGTCCAATATTTAAATTCATCGAATAATTAACGTATATCGAAGGATAATCAAGCTTGCAATAGTACAGTATATCAGAATCTTATATATTAAGTGAACAATAATTTAATATCTGATTGTATTGACAACAGTAATTTTTTTTAAAAAACTAAGATAAAATATAAAACTTGTTGTGAGCTTAATCAAAGAAAGCATTACTATATATTTAGCATAAAAACGAATAAATAAATAAAAACTATACGAAAACATTAACAAATTATTTTCGATACTTATTCTTGATATCTTTACCACATGACAACACTAATAATAATTAACATTATTATGTAGACGTTTTGAAATGATTGCCTAATCTCTCCGTTTAATCAAAATCCTTCGAGATAATCTGATGGATTACATCGAGGTTAAATAAAATATTCCCATTCGAGATGTTTCTTTAAGAAAAGCAGCGTTTTTGACTAAAGATCAGCTGACCCTCGCAATCTGTTGACGGGGTCCGTAGAGAACGGGCCGCACAATAACGCTCGCCCACGTACCGCTGTGAAACATTATAGCCTCCCAAGGGGCCTCTTTTTTCGTTTCGATTTGCTTTTAGCTGTCCACATCAGATATGATTCTACAGTGCCACTGGCTTCGCTCCTTTATCTTCCTCCTTGGTCGCGTATCTTCTCTGATCTCCCAGCCTTGGCTTAAAGTCCTATTTTCTCATAGCTTTATTATTATATCGGTCGTTCTCGACTGTACACGCGCTAGAACTGATTTACGACGAGTATAAAAGACGACAGCAGTAAAAGTTGCATAGAAGAATTGTGCAAAATGGACCGCGAGTCTCTTGGGAATATAATGGCGTGAAATGAATCACGGTCCGATGCTGTTTGTCACGTAATTCACTCTATGCAGAGGCCGTGCAAAGGATATTGAATGAGGTAAGCTGATAATAGGCTCGAGAAACGTCCATAGGCCGCAGATGTGCTCAAGGGCCATCGCGCTAAGTGAGTAACGTTTAGACGCAAGAATAATAATACGCTGATATTTTTGTGTAATGGAGACAGTACAAACAATAATATGATTTAGAGAAATAGCGAAAGCAATAGATAAAAATAGAATAAATACTATGATTTAGGAAAATGGCAAAAAAGAATGATTTAATATTGAAATATTAAATATAATTATGTTTTAAATGCTTTATCATTGAGAAATTATTAGGATTATTATCGTTAAGAAAAATTGAAGATTCTTGTAGTTAAAGCATTAACTTGAAAATTCTATTTCTGTTGTACGAAGTAATGAAAAACGATGTTTTCGTTTTAGACAATCTGTAGACTGACTACCGACTGATGAATTTTTTGTGGTAAGCCTATGTCCTAACCCTAATCCCAAACCTAACCTTAATTGCAATCCTAAACTCCTGCGATTATCCCATAACTCTAATCCTAACCAAGGACTTTTAAACTTTAATAAATCTACAGTATTATAACACTTCAAAACTTCTATTGTTTTGCCTACAGATATTATTTGCTACGAACTGCACAAAATGTAAACAACAAATTTCATGACCAACTAATTACTACTTGCCTTTTCTTTTGGGAAGGCAATTATAAATTTACTCGAATATATAAACAATTTCTTTCCAAGATCAGAGTGAAGGGGAGGTATACCTCTCAGTCTCCCTAAATAAAGTCCAGAATCCTAGCCCTAATCTTAGTAGAAGTAGACAAACAGTTGATATACAAAAAAGCCAGCGTTTAAACTGTCACAAACAAAAGGTAAGTATAGAAATTGTCGTGACTCCAGAAAATCACAAACAGTTGATATGATACATTAAATATTGTCAGAAGCTTTATTTTGATTAGGCAGCTGATAATTAATTTCGACTTACACCAATTATAATATTTGATTGATCTTATTTTTTTGTAATTTGTAGAATTTAATTACAATTAAATCGAAAAGCATCTGCTTCATTTCGGTGTTATGGCAAATGGATTGAGAAAAAATATCTTTAAAGTTATATCAGAATGTTGTGTCATTCCAATTGACAAATCGGCCACTAAGCCTCTAACAGACAATAATAAATCTAAATAATAAGCTATAAAAACATAATAAATATAATTATTATCTCTATGAAACATACAAATAATAATTACATTTTTCAAACTTCTTTACTAGCATTGACATAAATTAAACTGCGATAAATCCAAAAACACAAAACAATGCTCATTTTTTGATATCTTTCCAAACCATTTAACAAAGTACTAAATTTCGACAATAAAAACTTTTACTCAAAAAATGTTTAAATTCACTACATTTTGTCTAAAATCATAGCATGGATCGCAATGGCCAAGCAAGTCTGTTATTATTATTGCTTAATATAGTGAGAAAGTCGCAAGCGTTCGTAAAGTTGCCGCAAGCAAATCTGTCGCGCGTAAAATGATCCCGGAATTGCCTTGCGTCAAGCTGCTCGTATTTAATACGAGTAAATCTCGGACGACAATCTGTCACGTGACGCCTAAAATAGCTAGCCTATGTGGACTGTATACCTTCAGCTAGCAGTCGACTGCACAGTTAAATAACTGCGGATTGCTTATTTCTAAAATGGGTCCAAATACGAGACTAAAAGAGAAACTTTCATTCGAGAGTTCCGAGTTCCGAATTCAGATATAAACTAAATAAAGATAAAAAGTGCATTTTTAATTTATTTAACTAATTTTAATTTAATTTATTTCACTACTTTTCATCACTGTAATATTTGATTCAAATAAAGATTTGGTAAAGGTTTATTTTATGTAAGAATTAGAAATTAGGATATGTTACTAGAAAACATGATAGGATATAACCTATTTAGATACATTTACTTTACTTTATTTATATTTTATAATTAAAAAGTGCTAAGTCATAATGCTCTCATAACATATGATTGACTTCTTGCGCAGAATCTATTATAATACAACTAATTATAAAATTTAAATAATTTAAAACAATTTTTATCCACTGCTGAAAGCATATTTCCATTCTCAAATAGGTTCCGTGCTAGCGTATTTAAATATAGCACAGCTGGTCTAAAAAGTAACCCTTTGAAATATATGGTTTAGTGTTATAGTTAGAAACTACAAGGTATGTTTAGACCTAAGTCCTGTATTTAGATATTGCACAAAATCAATTATAGAATGACAATACACCCGCGGAATGATGTTCGGGGTGTATGGAGAGATCCAAGGAGACATATATTTGGGGGTAGAGCCAGAGTCTCCGAAACGTTGCGGAAAAGAAGTCCAAGGGGGTTTGGAGTCAAACTAAACTATGAGGGGCTGAGATAATAATCAGATCTTGCTCCTTGTTCCTATTACTATGTATACAATATTTGAAACGACCCTTTCAGTAAACACATGCGTTTTTTGGCCGCAGATTAGAATTTTGTCCGATACAATGCCATTAAAATGGGTTGGACACGGTGCGTTGGACGAGCAGTGAGTTTATGAGCGAGAGTGAGCAATGAAGTTGATAGAGGTGTGACGGGAAACGAATCCAAGCAATGCTGAATCAATACGCAGCCAAGAGAGATAGGTCAGAAGAAATAAGATTTCAAATCAAGTCAAGGATTGGCTTACTTAGGTCTCTATTAGTAAATAAAAGATTACAATTTTTATAAATATAAATATCTAGTAAATCCCGGGTATCTAAATCTTTATATAATATAAGAGTCGACTTGTCAGTGTATCTGAAATGTATTACTAAGAGTTTTATAGTAAATACTGTAACATAGAAGATTGTATTACACAGAATAAGCCTATGTGACTGAGCAACAATGCCGACAATGTTCGATATTAGTCTCGGCCATTTGTCCTTGACAACGGATTCAAGCCAAACTAAGATTTAATTAAGATGAATAATTATTCAATTAATTTTTAACAATTCATTAACAAATTGTCAATATATGTTATTCTATCATTGATAACAATTAGTTAAATTGCTTTTGAATAAAATCCTTAGATTGAGTCTTTTTATTCATTGTGAAGAGAGAATGAGAGACGGAAGAAATTTATATTTTTAATAATTTTGATTTTTTCTGATTTTTTGAAATAACCTTAGTCAATTAATTGATTTAATTAATGGATTTATATCGTTATTTTGCAAAAGTTAGTATTTTACAATAGTGATAATGCTTAAATATTATTAATAATGATTATTAGGTAATGTGAAAATGAGACATCTTTCGTGTTGAACAGTTCAAATCTGGCTGCATTATGCTGATTGAGGAAACAATTAAGTTAGGTATAGAATTCAATAATACAGTATATGGCGTATATGCGATGTAATACAAAATTTATTTTAACTATTTTTGAATAAATTCATACATGAATTGACAGTGTATACAATTATACATTGCGCTGTAACTATACAGTGTACAATAAGTGTACAATACATAGACTACTACTAACATTATGCATGAAACAAAACGACAATACAAGACAACAATTCGTTATAGAATATATAAAGTGTACCTAATTTTTTCCTTTATATCAACCACTAAAAGCAAAAAGGACCTTAGCTTTACAAAAGAAGGAAAATATTAAGCGGTATTGTAAGTTGACCAGTTATCGGTTGTTTTGCGGCCATTGACATGTCCGCGTAACTGACCCGGAGATGCTTGTAATTTCAGCGTGATTTATGAGCAATGGTTGCGGAGAGAAAGCTATTGGCGCGGACGCAATGCGTGCAATAAAACACTGTCTAGCGTTCTACGTAGAGCGCTAGCCAGGCTGTGATGTAAAGATATTCAAGATAACAGAGAAAGAGAGAGAGAGAGAGAGAGAGAGAGAGAGAGAGAGAGAGAGAGAGAGAGCGACAGAGAGCGAAACACAAAAAAGAATGCCAAAGCTGATACTGAAAGCAATCTGCAGTAAGTTTCTTTAAAAAGTCAAATCGCATGGACTAAGTAGCAGAAGTTTATAAAGAAATGAGGCAGTGATAGTGTTTAGATTATAATATGCTATCTTTCAAATATGCACGGCATTGCAACGGTTAAAGTTGGCTTTATCGTCTTACGCTTTAATAGTTGGCTTTAATAAAATAATACTGTCTTTCTTTTGCTTTTAATGCTTACAATTTTAAAATTTAATTGTCACGTTTTGTTTGGCTGGTGCGAACTTTAAGTCTAATAAGTTAGCGTAGTAACAATCTATTGGCTCCAACTTAGATTCAATTAAATATTATGTGTATGAATAGTCTAGCGAGTTAAAAAAACTTTAACTGAAAGTTGTTATGCGAATTCTGGGTGAACGCATTTATTTTTGTTTTGATCTTGATATTCCTTTCTCTAGGAATTGTCTACTGTCTATCTACTTTAGTTTTGTTATGTGAATGTGGGTCGAATAAAAAAATAAAGTAAAAGAATATTAAATAACTATTGCTTGATTCTGCTTTAAAGAGATTGCTTTGACACAATTTTATGATTTATTTTGTGTTTTTACTGAGTTGAGTCTCTCAATTTTGATTTTTAATTGTTGTGTACATGTATTTTTATATTTTATTTCTGAATCTGTTTTCAGAGTTTCTTTTCATTATCTTTATAGGTTTTTCAAAAAGAAACTTAATATAAATAGCGCTTTGATGAGACAATGAAAAAAGTAAGCATTTACTTAAACTTGGAGAATTTGACCAATTTATTGAGATACAGTATTTCAATAATATAATATTATAGCAATGACTAACTATAATAGTAGTAGTGATCGTTTAAAAAGTTGAATACAAGTTACAAAGTAAAAGTATACAATTTATATATACTTTTCCAGAGTATAAAATTATGATAAATATACATTGCCAGAAATCTAGTTGAACAGATTTAAATATCTTCAAATAATAATAAAGACGCTACAAAATTCCTAGTAGATTAATAATGTGTAAGACGATGAGCATAATATGTACGAAAGCCTATACAAAAAGCAAATGCACTGCCTCGTCAAGTGTCTTTTTAATAAGGTTGCTGCATAATTTTTAAAAATGTTTTTTTTTTAAATTTAATTCTTGAAAAACATGCAGCATGATTTCTCGTCAAATGATACCCTTAATTTATTCCGCATTATTATGATAGCTTTAAATAATTTTGATATTTCGTGTAGTTGCTTTCTGAGACCTGTTGCCTGCTAAGCCAAAACTCTATCACTGACTCTGCATCAGGCATCTTCTATACAGGAAATTGCATATAAAAACAATTTCTAAAAGATGTATCTGCTTCTGGCTTAGCTTCGTCCCAGATTGTATCGAGCAATAAATGATTATGAGAATTGAAATCATCTGCGGAAAATTGATGATCTGGCTTTTATCAAGACGACAAGCATCGCAGCAATATCGATTTGCTCTCAGAATATGATGCTCAGGACTGGCCTTTATAAGATAGCATATGGAATGCCGATTATTCTATGAAAATATTTCGATTTTTACTATTCTAATTCAGCAAATCATATTTCAAAGAAATTACAATGGGAAAATAACTAGCTATAAAATACAATGTGATAATAATATTGAAAATAATGACAGTCAATTGTCAATTTTTATATATTAAATTATATAATTTTAAGTTTTAACTGCAAGAATTCGTCAACAATTTGTATGATTTTCCTATTAGAACAAAAATTGTAACAAAAAATAGCTGAAAAATAGTCAAAATATTTGTTATTTATTTTATTATTAAAAATAATTATGTACATACTTTTTATTCGTAATGTGTATGCTACGACTTAATTCTGATTTAATACGTGGATAATAATTTAAAATTATTTTTTTATCAAAGCAATATTTAAACTAGAAATGAAATCAAATCGGAACACTATAAATTACAAACGTTCATTAATTTAATCTGTTGCTGCATTCATTATTTTATTTACAACGCGTCATTTCCTGCAAAAATTGTCAATACAGCTATTTCTAGGCAGTAAATAATCAACAATTCTTCCGTCAGCTTTCAATAAGCCAAGCCTTTGCTTAGATGCAGCCTCTTATAATGAAACCGGAAATAAAAGTAACATAATCGTCACGTTGTTGATCGCAAATAAAGCCAGCTTCAATTCTCCTATTATAAACCAACTGAAATCTTTGAGAGCCTTTAAGGCGGCGTGCATGGCTTTTGCTCTCTACGGTCCGTACAGCAATCGATACAAGCGAACGAGGCAGCTGCAGCCACGACCAATGTAGCATGACATTTCCACTAAGGTTTATTGATATCATAATAAAACTGAGAACACTCCAACTCGCGAGCATCGATCTCTTCAGATATATACGTTCAAAGACAAACGACTAAGTAGCCTTTGTATGCGCAGCAGCACTACGGGTCCAGATGCATCTGCGTGTTTGCTCTCATTTCATCATTCATTTATAATTGAAATAAAAACCGAACTGTCAATCGATAACACTGTTTCTCAAATATATATTATTTGTTATATTAATTATCATTTAGGGCAGTTGTATTGCAAAGTGAGAAAATAATCAATAAATAATAAGCAAACTAAAATATTTCATATTAAATAATTTATCATGGTAGTTTAACGAAATTGATAGTTTTGTGCAATGTCTTAAGCCGAAAATTTGTCACAAAAATAAGTTTTTATATATTCGATTTGATCAAAATCGCGAAAATGTACTTACTACTCAAATGAGGAAAAAGAGTTTAATAAGTCATAAGAAACACTTTACCGTGTTAAGACAAGTTGGTATAGCCTACAGTTTTAATCCAAACATTGACGAATTTAATAATAATTAATAGCAATTATTAATTATTATTTTAATAATAATGAATGAATAGCTTTATTAATTTAATTCAATTCTTGTCATGTATAAATTTTGATATCTTGGATTACCATATAATAAGAACGACGTCTCTGCTATTATATTTTCAGAATATTTAAAACGAACATGTCACAAATATATAATTTTATTATTAGTTAAATACAGTGAATATAAATTTTCCAAATATTACATTATTAACAACAGTTACTGTCAATTGTTTTATCTCTAATTTATAGAAGCTACTAAAAAATTTAAATAAATACAAATTTTACAATCTTACTAAAACGATTCAAAGTAACCCTGAATTGCACTCGGGTCACTTATCACTAACTCGGATCACTTAAGATATCAAGCTTAGTAAACAAAGTTCTAACCTGTGAACAATGCCGCGAGCGTGCAGATAGTGAATGGCGGATATGAGTTGTCGGATGAAGGGCCGGGATGGATTCTCCCCGAGTCTGCAGTCCGTCTGGTTCTTGATGTACGACAAAAGCTCTCCACCCGCCGCGTACTCAGTCACCAGACAGTACAAGTTAGCGGCCTGTTAAAACAAACAGCAAAACTGGTTTATTTTGGGTAAGATTTAGCTTTTTTCGTTTCTAGTTTTGATATATTTTAGATAATAGATGGTAGCTTAAATATTTTGTATTATACATTCATTGTGTGCTAAAACACTTTACTTTTGATTGAATTAATTATTATTTTACAAATATATTTTTGGATAGAGCCAATGCATTGATCAAATTGGACCAATGTATAATATTGGTCCAATAATGCAGTGGAAGTTATCAGTTTGATCGATATTGGTTTAACAGGCGGGATAGATATCATTCTCATGATTTTGATTGATTCAATAATTATTTTCATTCTCATATTGATATTTCAAGGCGTCTATTTATTCTCCTTAATATTGAAGTATTATTTTGAATTAAATGTTTGAACTCTTTAGTTTCTTAAAAAAAACCTAATATAAATGTCAATTGCATAATGGTTTTAAAGCTGTTAAAGAGGCTATGGGAAACACTATTTTAAGACATTAAAACATTATAATTTATAGAAATTATAATTAATATATTGAATATATCACATAATTGTAATTATTATATCAGAAATATATTAAATATTTAAGTAATCGAAATTTTTTCCAATAATTACAAGCATTAGTTCAAAAAATCCCGCGGTACAATTGATATATCTTATTTATTTAAATAATTTTGTATAGAATAAAAATCTCGTTTTAGAGTTTAAAGCATCGGAGCAGAAGAAATGCAAGAATGTATTCAGTAAGCACTAAGACGACGCTTGTTGTAGAATCACGCCAGTCAGACCATCTCGGTCAATGTCCCACGTGTCCTTAGAACGACTAGGAACATTTTTCTAGGACGACTTAAAGCCTGCAGCAAAGAAGGATCGAGACTTTATTTTAAGGGTAACAGAAACTTTCAAATATTACTGTTACCCTCAAAATAAAGTCGATCGTATAAAGCAGTTTTGATCTGTTTTTTTCTTCTAAATTTTTCTGAATTCTGACAAATTCGTCAGTCAGTCATTTACTTACTTCTTATTAATTGCTTTATAATTTAACGAGCAATCCTAATCAACCGCGAGCTATTATAGCCTCATTTCATTTGATTTCATATGGTGAAAATAATTTCTTATTTAATGAGAGAGAAGCCCTCTTGCCCCCACTCCTTGTGCGTTCTCCCCTAGTCCGCAGCAACGCGGGATCGATAATCTGACAGTGAATGATAGACTGGACGAACGATGCATCTTCGGTATGTTTGTATTGACACCAGCGGTCTGCAAGGCGCGCGCAATCCCGGGGCTTTACTACATCGCTGGACGGTCAAAGGCGCCTCGGTTCATCCATACCAATCACGCTTAAATAGATGATCGGCATACAATTTATTTGTAGTTGAAATTGCATTAAATTCGAGTATCAGCTAGCGTTGTTGGTTTACACTGTATACTTGTGATTTGATTAAGCATTATATTATAAGCCTACTTAAAGCTTTCTTTATGAAATGTGATTGTAAAAAGTACAACTGAGGTCGCATTACGTAACAATCAGTTAAAAAATTCCAATCAGTTTCTATAAACAATTAAATTGTTTTGACGAAAACATGTAAGCCTAACTTATGATCTAGAATTTTCTAGTGTTTTTTTAAATTACATTTGAATAGTCTATCACTGTTTAATAATCAACAGTATATCGTTTAATAATTTACGAAACAGTTAATACCATGAATTATAACTGATTATATAGTTATTATATAGTTTGTGAATATATATGTGCATAGGCCTAATATGATTTCGTAACAGCTCATTTTAAACTTTAATTGATTATTGTTTTTATATGAGCAAAGAATAACAATATGGCCTATATATTTACTGTAGTAAACTTGTGTATTTTAGGTCTGATATCTTGGAAAACATTCGGCACACATTTGGCAAACAACTGTTATAGTTAATATTAATACAAAAATTATGAGTTCAAGTCCAGTTCACAACGTATATTTAAATATATAACAAATACATAAGTTAAAAGAAAACTTACTAGTTAAATTTCACGAAATATCGATAGACATGAACTAAAATTTATCTTATTTATATGTCACAAAAAATTGTAAATTACAAATAATATATTTTTAGTTTAAAATATTTAATAATTAATAATACAAAAATTGTAAATTATAAATAAGATATTTTCAATTTAAAATATGTTATAATGAAGAGTATCGAGTCAACTCGCCTACTGGGTAACTTGTCTGCTGGGATCTCGCCTACGGAATCTCGCCTACTAGGGATCTCGCCTACTGGGAATTTCGCCTACTGGGAATCTCGCCTACTGGAAAACTCGCCTACTGGGGATCTCGCCTACTGGGAAAATTATATTATGAATTCATTTAAATTTTAAATAAATTTAATTTTTAGTTATAACAAATTTTACTATAAATAACAATTATAATTAATATTATTCATTCTAATAAAAAATAATTTTTTTATTTTATAATTTATTCATTTTATTATTATTTTAATTTGTTTGATTTAATTTTTATTTAATATTTTTATTTAATTTTTTTTATTTT